>PVJO010021499.1:0-29902 GCA_004026905.1 Hystrix cristata | reverse complement strand
TTTCCTTTTTTAGAGTACTGTAGTTTTCAGTGAAAAGATCTTTTACTTGTTTTGTTAGATCGATTCCTAAGAAGGATTTGGAAAAGTCTTGTGACCCTGGTTGCTTTTGGAAAGGGGAAATACATGGCTGTGGTGACAACTGGATTTTTCTTGTGTGCTTTTAGTACTGTTAGGATTTTTCTCCAAATGTATCACAAAATCAAATGAAAAGTAATCTAAAGTTTGTACCTCTAATTATTCCTTGTGTCTAAAGTGAAGAGATCTTTCCTCTTGTGAGATTTTGATAACTTCATTGAAATTATATTCAGATTCTAGATTTCAGCACTTCATGACACATCTTCACTATTCTAGAAAAGAATATAGCTATTAAGATACATATAACAATTACATAAGGTAGACTATACTATACTTTCTTCAGTGTCATTTTGTGGAGCAATCATGGATTTATATTCATGTAGTATAAGAGGTTTTAGGACAGGAAAAAAGCTACTTGGATACGCAGCATGCAAGAGTTCCATAATATATAAGACCATTAGAAGTTTAAGAAATAAAAAAAAGAAATAAAAAAAGTTTAAGAAATGTATAAGGGGGGGATTTGCAATCTACAAGGCATTAATGCCCCAAACTTACTCAGAGAGGAGAGACAGAGGGAGAAAAGGAGAAAGACAGTAATGGAATGAGAAGAGAAAAACAAAGGAAGGAGGGAGATGATTAAAAGTATGAAGAACTACATCAGTGTGTTTTTGTGATAATCAAATTTCACAACCTATATATAATAATGCTAATATTTATGATCCTCACTCAAGTGTCAGAGGCTAATGAGTTCCTTTCTGAAGAATAATTTTAATTCTTCTTAATAATAAGGTTTCTATTATTCACATATGTCCATTAAAATTTTATTATCAATAGCACGACTAATTTGTGACATCCCTCACTGCCCAGTATGTGGTTAAATGCTATTTACAATAATGTGTTTGTATACCTCAATATTTTCTTAGGATTTAACACTTTACCTTACTCAAATTTCTTTATAAAATTGAAACATAAGTAAATCTTGCTTGTAAATAGGTTACAGGAAATGCTGTACTTGAAGCAAAAATGAGATAGATAATGTCTTCTGGAATATCTCAGGGTCATGCATTTCTACGATGAGTTCATGGAATGCTGGGCATGTGCTGGTGTTAGTACTCCTTCCTGCCACCCCAAGGCAGCTGGTCTCTCTGGTCTCAAGTGGGTTGTGGTGCCTGCACAATTCTTAAGTACGGGGAATTCTAGGCTGAGATGGAGTGGGAGGCAGAGAAACAGGCCAGTAGGAAGTGCTACACCATCCTACCCTGGTGAGAGGCCCTATCAATGCAGGTCATAAGGCTGGGGTCCTCCTCCCTTTCTGAGGAGCTTGTAGAACATGTGTTTTAGTCACTTTTTGTGTCACCAAGACGCGATACTCAACACTCCCACTTTAAAGAAAGAGACATCTATTTTGGCTTACATCTTTAGCGGATTCAGTCAATATCTGGCTGGCTCCAAGGCAGAAAGGGCATGGTAGAAGGGTGTGATGCTCATGTCATGGCAGCCAGGAAGCAGAGAGATAAAAGAGAGATCTGGGAAGGACAATGCACCCTTCCAGGTCTCACCCGCATGATCCACCTCTGATCAAGCCTCACCTCCTAAGAACAAGTCAGTTGTAGAGACCTGTCATCCAGTCCCCTTCCAAGAGCTCCTCCCAGAGAACATGAGAGTTTGGGGGGACACTCTAGATCTAAAGCATAATAACATACATGAATACAAACCAGCAGATACTTGATCACACAGTTGGCTTCAGTGTGGCCCACAGATTGTCAGACCTGACCATCTCAGCCAGCACCAAAGGATCCTGCAGATGCTAGGATCCCAGGCCCACGGACCAACAGTGAACATATGGACGGTCCTCTTGCTCCTGTTTTTTATGACACTGTCCTATTCTTTGAATTAGGGGTTCTCCACCACGATCCTTTCTGCTTTTTTTGGAGGGTAGTGCCGGGGATTAGCCTTCCTACTTTTCACTGGCCTCTCATTTTGGTAAGTAGAGGCTTAGATGAAGACTACAAAAGAGTAGGAGACAGTGATGAAACCCAAATGAAGCTCTTTTCCTATTCAGGGACCCTCAAAACCCTAAAAACTATCTTGGATACCCGCATCTCTCTAGGGCTACTTGCTTCTAGTTAGTTTAACTGGACAAAAAGATGGAGCACAGTGGAGATTGGGAACTTTATTTAAAAAGGTCTTCATCTCACACATTGAACAACATGAACCGTTTAATGACTCTCTTGTCTGCTACATAAAACCCAGTGTCTTTATCTTGTTTTCTACAATATCCAGATCCAAATCTGGAATGTATAACTTACTATCCATGTGCCTGGATCAAGTGTTTGACCACAGCACCCTGTTTCCTCTTCTGGAGAAGGAGAATATTGGTATTGGACACATCATAGGTATTGCATCAGTCTCCCTGGAGTGCACCAGCTATGTGCCAAGATGTTCTTTTTCTTTTTCAACCACTTCCAGATGTAGATGGAATGTGCCACATCCCAAGCAGCCACAGGCAACCTGAAGTGTGGGGAAATTAATACCCATGAGGTAACATCTGACTAATGGAAAACAGGAGATAGGAGAGAATCTGGAAGATACATTCTATCTTCTTTGTTCCCTTTCATGAATTGCCGCAAGGTACCATTCCTGACATGAACGGCAGGGCTTTGCAAGCAGCCGTGCCTCATGAAGTGGTTCTCAGCCTGGAAATGCATCACCTTGCATCATCTCCCATTCTTACCAACCTTACTTCATTTCATTTTCTTTACCCCTAATGCCTTGGCTTTGCTTCTCTGGAACAGAATATCAGTCTTAGTTGCTGTTATAGCCTCTACTTTCTAGGAAGAGTGAGGGTGGAGGGTGAACAGGACATCAGACTAGGGAAGAGAAGGATGAACCCCAGTGTAAATTTCCCTCCCTCTCACATTTAACCTGTGTACCTGTTTTCCAAGTACTAGACATTAAGGAGCCTGTCCTGCTCTACTCTCTCTGGGAAAGGGTGCAGGGATAATGAGTATGCTGGCAATTCAGCATCGTAGTTTAGAACCTTATTTCTGGCTGAGCAGGCCTTTTCACTAACCAGCTAGCCAAGAGTGAGATAGGAATTTGGATGAGCAATTATGTGGCAATCTGGGACTCCAGCCAGTATCCGTCTGTTCCAGAGGTGAGTCTCTTCCCTAAGAGATGACACCCCTGGTAGGGTTTTCCTGAGCCCATTCCAGTACCATGCACTACTCGATAGTGGCCACAGAACAGTGAATTTCATCTAGTTCCTGTGCTCGAAGGCACCGTCTTATTCTAGGGGCTGAGAGGTCTACCTAGGAGCAGTGGGCATGAGAAAGGCTTTAGGGTTCAGAAAGGCTTTCTGGAAGAGGTGACCTGCGAACCTAGTAATAGAGGATAACATCAAGTAATACATCCAATGATACAGTAAAATGAGCAGGTGAATGGCAAGGAAAAGTATTCCAGCAGGGAGCACATGACATTTGGCACCTGCTCCAAGGACAGTCTCTGGCAGCTTCCACTCATCCCACCAGGGAGCGGACATGATAGAAATTAGGGATTACAGAGACCCATCTGGGTCCCCCATTAAGTTCTTGAGTACCCAAGTCTCTTTCATTTCGACATCAGCACCCAGCTCCTTTCACAGAACAAGCCGTTACAGGTTCAACAGGCCAGAACTACTCTCCATCTCCCCCTGACTCTGCACATAGAATGAGCAGATCAGATTGCTTATTAGTGGGATGCAAGATGAGAGATCTTGTTGGTGACCCAACAGTTTTGCTGAGGAGTTGATGTAGGGAAGAACCAAAGTTGCAAGTGTGCTAGCTGTGTGCTATAATGGTGGCAAAATAGACCCCTGCCCTTATAGAAATCTGTTGTAGCAGAGAAGGCGTGTTACTAGACACAAAGTGTTGTGAGGACAGATATCAGGGACTTGTAATGCAAGCGGTTAGGAAGACATTTCAATATTACCTCTGCTGTTCATTTTTATATATTTATTTTTGCTATATAGATATCTAATATTATACTAAATGTAGTAATTAATATAGGTCTGAATTTTACTTTGTTTCGGTTTCATTGAAATTCTTCAATCTAAAGGATTATAACCTTAATAAAATTTGGGAAAATTGAAAAAAAAAAAGAGTGCCAGGTGTATAGCAGTTGTTCATTGTGTTATTGGATAACTACTTTTTAAGATAATAGGCAGCCCTAAAATTCCATCTATTACCAACTCAGTTAGGCATGTGTATTTCAATCTATACTTTTGTAGACTATCTCCAGTTGCAGGTTCATGAATTTAGGTAATTCCCTAAACTCTAATGCAAATGTTTAGGATATGAATATTTTCTGATGCATTTCTACAAATAAGACATATTGTACACAAGCCATTGCAGATGTACAGGGCAGAGTTTTGGATTTCAGCTCTGGGACAAGCTCAGCCACACAATGCTTTCATATTTCCAGGAATTTGCAAGTGGTCTTCTTAAGTACTTGTCCTAATAATGGTGTTTCAGATGAAATCTCTTGTCACAATAAATCATAGGTCATTAATATCATCCTCTAGCATGCTCACCTTGAAATTCATTTATATTTTAGGGAACTTGATGTTTCTAACATTATCTTAAGGAAATTAATTACCAAAATATATAGTTCTGCTCTGTATGCTTCTTATGACAGAATTGAAAGAACTGGGAAAGGTAATGATTTTTCCGGTGCTTAAGAGAGTGCTTGTTGAACAATTTATAGCATATTCTTCCCAAATTCCTATGAAGATCTAAGTTAACTGTTAAAAGAAAGCATGCTATTCAACTTTCTGAACTCTAATATAAAACCAAGTTTAGATACACTTCCCATCTTCAGAGTCAAGAGAAAATAATCTTAAAAGTACATGTACTACCATAATTTTAAGCCATGTGTTTTATAACATTGGTATTTAAAATATTTGTGTAATTTGACTGTTATTGTTTACAATCGCAGTCATGTTCTGCAATTTCACATTTATTGCATCTCTCCTAGTTTTATTTTGGTAAAAGGTATTATGCTCTTCCTTTTTTAAAAAAAGAGGATAGTCATAATTGCTCATTAATACACTAAATTATGCATCCATTAAAATAACTGTGGAGACTTATCATGATTTTATTTATTTAATTTTTGCAGTTCTGGGGATTGAATCCCAGGCCTCGTGTCTGTTAGGCAAATACTGTACTACTGAGCTACAACTCTATCCCATAATACTTTTAGGGAAAAAAAAGGAAAAGTTGAATTCCATTAGTAAATCATAAAACACTGACTAGAACTTGGAAGGAATATGTAAAATGGATCTAGTCATACAAAAAGGATTGCTGGTCTAACAATATATTTTTAAAAAAATTTTGTCATAGCATGTTTTCAAATTCTAATGCTTAATATATCGCATCTAAAATCACTTTCCTGGAATAAATTGGAAGGAATCAGCTAGCAAGACTATGGCCAGTAATCACAATGATACTACTTCTTTCAGTCCACCGTGCTTGTTTAAAGGTGCTGTCCTCTAACTTACGCAGTGAGACACAGATATTTCTTTCAGCCCCTTGTTTGGAGGTATGTGGCTGATTTGTGTGCTACTTTCTGCTGTTTCTTCGAAGAAATCTACAACTAAAAACCTGAAATTGATATGCCAGTTTAAATAAGACAATTTACCTCAGACTTTACACAGCAGTTATGCCCTCTGAATTATTCAAGAAATTAATACGATACATAAATTTTTAAAAATTACATGCCTTCAAAATCACACTAATTGTTCTGTGGAGTGATTTTTTTTCCCTGACAATAGGCTTCATGAGTTATGGAAAGTATCTCTTTTATCTATCTCAGCTTTTTATATATATATACATACTATATATATATATATATATACACAGTATGTAGAATAAAATAAGTCCTCAATAAATATTTATTCATTAAGTTATTGACTATTTCATATTATGTTTATGTTCCAAGTACTTTACTGCTTTTTTAGTTTATTGTTTTCATAATGTCAAAAAAGTAATAGAAAAATTAGTTGTGTTATTTCTAGAATGAGTCATGACCCTTCATACCTATTCTTTCAGGTATTAACTATCTTTCAGTCTTCTCAGCCTTTGTCTACCGAACTTCTCAAACTAGGAAGGCAAAACAAACAAAAAAGTACAAGATCCGTGAGCATTGTCTTCCTAATGAATAATACACATTTATAGATTAATTTTGTACTTCTTATGTTTGTGCTTTTTATTACCAGTTTTATAGTTCAACAATATGTACTTATCAACAACTTGCTATTTACCTGATGACAATATTGAAGTGAAGACTAAGTTTAAAATATCACTCTTCGTATATACATATATATATATATATATATATATATATAGAGTCATTTTGAAGGTGCATAACTTTGGATATATATATATTTTTTTTCATTTTGGTGCCAGGAATTGAACTCGAGGCCTTGCGCCTGCTAAGCGAGCACTCTAACCACTGAGCTAAATCCCCAGCCCCTAATTTACTATATTAAGGTATATACTAAAGTCAGTAAAATTCCATTTTGCGTAAACGATACCAATCTGAAGAAACAAATATTACTGAAACAAATATTTTATTTGTTAAAATAGCTTGCAAATTATTTGTATTAATTTTAAAATGGCAATTTATGCTTTACATTCTTCACTTTAAACTGGGCATAACTTAATCTATTCTTAAATTGGCAATTGTAATTCTCTATGTATTTTATATTCTATTACATAAGGAAATTATAATTTCACACTGTGAATACAGAAATCAAACCTATGTATATTTTAACTGTCTACAGTGATATTCTAGAGAGAGAATGATCTGCAGAAAGTAATAATAGAAGAGTAAATTTCCATTTCTTATCTAAACAGACAAAATTCAGTTGAAATTAGAAATAAAATGTCAACTTAAAAATAAAATAATGTTTCAGTAATGCAGAAAATGCTGTACTATAACCAAATAATGTTTATAATGTGAAGTACCATCTAGAAGTTATTCCTCTGGATTCAATGAAATAAACTTTTGAAGTTCCAAAGCAATGCCCTAATTTTCTTTACTCTCAGGATTATGTACTCATATACATCATTTCTTCATCTTATATAAGTATTTAAATGTATATGCAATAGAATCCACTTGAAAATTGTCTTCCAATGAGTTTCAATATAGAGTCTCTTTTCTCCAAGGTGGGGTGCTGGGGGTCGAACTCAGGCCCTTGCACTTGCTAGACAAGTGCTCTACCACTGAGCTAAATCCCCAGGCCCAAAACTGCATTTTTAGATGGTGATTTCTATTTTCCTATTTGAAAATGCAAATAATTCTTGATGTACACTCTCAATTTCATAAATGCTACCATATTTGTAAGCCAACAAAGTAAATAAGACTGCTAATATTAAAATTTAAACAGTCCTTATTTTTAGCATTTTGAATAAAGTAGCATTACACAGGGACCTTTCTAACAAGATTATATACTCATGAGAATTCCACTCTTAAAGCACTTTTACATTTTTATTTTCTGCTTAGCAGCACCAAATTTGGTACATTTTTAAAGAACATAGTCATTTTTCATTCTAATTTTGCATGATTATGCAAGTTTATCCTTTAGGTAAAATTTTTGTATTGTTTATAAGCATTATTTTTATGCCAGTCTTCCTATCATTTGCATACAGGCCATATAGCAGGCAAATGAGCAAATGTATAGGCCATACATGGCACTATAGGCCATATTGCAGGCAGTGTATGGGTAGATTGCTTTATGTATGTGCATATATACATTTTGATGAATAGAATTATATACTTGTTTGTATACATGTTTTCTGAGGTAACATTTTCATATTACATGTAAGTAAAACTTTCCTAATTATTTCTATGCATATATTTCTAAGATAAGGTTTTTAAAATAATTTTCTTCATATATGCTTGTTTGGATGTGGAGATGGATTTAAGTATCCTGTTTGAGCATGTTGAGGCATGAATGGCTAAACACAAAGAGCCCAGGGCACACCTGTGAAGAGGCTCTGGCTGCCCACACCCACCTCTCTTCCCGGATCAGTAACCCAAACATCTGCTTCTGTGCCAGGCTGTGGAGACCATGCTTGTGATATAGGTCTTTGAAACACAGAGCCTGGGGCCTGGAAAATGAAAAAGTATGAGTTTCAGTAACTTTTCCTCCTCCTTTCTTCTCACTCCATCTTTTCCCTTCGTTCACTCTTATTTTCACTCTCTTCTTTTCCTTCCCAGCCTTTTGCCACTGCAGTAGAGCAATAAAAAGATCAATGAAGGGCCTGTACTTTGGAAAGAATATTTCTTATGTGCTATTGATTTGGTTGATGATTGATTCTCCCAACATTTACTAAGAAACCCAGTTTATTTAATGGGCATCCAACTAGATGGTGAATTCGTAGATTCTTTGAGGAAATGAGGAAACTGAATTCAGGGTTCTAGAGAGATCTTAGTGAGAGGTTCCACCAAAGAATATAAACTACAGGAAAATTCTACACCACAACTGCTCAGAGGGAAGGATATGTCCTGGGGCTCCCAAGTTTGGGTGACCCCTGAGAACCAAGGGACATATGTTGAAGTAGGAGTTGCTCCATTATTCTTCAAATGAGATGAAGACAAAATACAGTACTTATTTCTAGGTTCTGTTTGCAAATACTTATATTTTATTAGTATCTTTTCCATGCAAATATTTTAAATACTTTCCTCCTTGATTTTGCCTGTCTGTTTCGAGTTTTGTATAAGATTTTACATGAATTTGCATGTGGTCTATGCAAAAATTTTATACACACATACATGTGGATGTACACATACTCCCTTCTTGTAATGACAAATAAGGAAACAAGATTTATAAAGTGACAGGAGTTAATTCAGCGATATTCACAAAAATCCCAAGAATAATGCTGCGAAGTATATTTTCCTGTAAGGAGGAGTACTAAACAAAAAGAAAGCAAGTTTAGAAAAAAATGTCTACTCATCATTATAACTTCTATTAAGTGTAAGAAAACTTCTGGAAAATATTTATCTAATGAAAGCACAAAACAAATTACTTCTGGGTCCTACCAAGCTGACAGCAAATACAAATATAATGTAAATATTTTATGTATCATTTCAATTGTTCAGTAATAAATAATTTACTTAAATGAAAGAAAACAGAGTTGAGTTTAGTTAGCACTTAAATCTCAGAACATCGCCCCAGTTTATCAAGTGTTTTATGTTGAAAACATTGCACTGTGTTCGCCTTGTGTTCAAATGTACCTCTTACATAGCATCAGTGTCTCTAATTGTGAAACAATCCAATTCCAATTATTTTCAGAGATGGAAGGGATTCTCTAAACCGATTACCCAATAGGTAGTCTTTTATGATCTTGACTGATACAAAAGACATACATTTTTTTTTCCTCTGAGGTCCACGGATAGTGTATGGACCAGCGTTTGGAACTGATTAGAGTTCAACTGCTATTTTCACAGACTAGGTAAAGTCAATGTTATAAGTTAGTTGATTGGACATGATATTGAAGGTCTGATTTCTAATATCTAGATGCAATAGGATACACTTTCTCAATAATATAAAAGAAGATCATTTTGTTTTCCTGGATAAAATCGCAGTTAATTCTTGATAAATTTATACCAGGGAATAATTTCGAGGACCCTTGTTGGAACACCTCTTATGTTATAAATATAAAATAAGTCTATCGTGAACTCTTTGCAAAGAGGTTAATCACCTCATTATAAGGTAATCTTACCTAGAAAGTAATCCCTTGGCAGGACTAATTAGAACTAATTAGATGCTTTCTCTTGATCCTTGCTCCGCATAAGCCCAGGTTAGTAATGCCTTTCTGTTGGAATACACGTAGGTGCTGGGTACAATCAGCATTATTTTCTAACTGAACAAAGTTAATTCTAAAATGAACCATGAGTGACTGATTTTACTTGAAAAATTGGTCCCCTAATATGCATTGTTCTTTGAAGATACAGATAATAGTCACGTAGGTAGTCAGTCACATTTCGAAGCTCTTATTTTCTGCTTTGGGTTTCTGCATGAACAATGCTTTCACGAAGTAGGGGATCTTACTCAAGCAATCCAGATACTCATATATTATGTTATATGTTGATACAAACTACTTCTAAAATAGGAGAAAATATTTTCTTAATGGATAAAATTACTGAAACAAGACAAAATGTACAAAACTTCAATTTATTATGTATGTTTTAACATAATTTCTCATAAGCCTCATCCTTCCCACTTAGCCTCTAGCAAGAAAATACCAGAAATGCTCTAAACTTTATTTTATTTTGTAATATTTAATTTGGCAAACATTTATATGAGAGCCAAAAATACAAAAATAATAGCCTATGCATCCTGGGGTCTGTTGCTTCATATTGAACTGTTTGCCACCATACAATCTGTTTCTTCTTATTTCCAATAATATTGTTATCTTCTCTGAGCCCCTGATGACATCTTCCTAAAACCGCTCTTCATGTCCTTTCTGGCTTCTTCCCACTCTTTGGTTCCAAAGAAAATGTCAGCTGTTTTTAATTTTTATTATGGCAGCACCTTACTTCAGCCTGTCAACATATTTTCTGTTTACTATTGCTACATAACAAATGACTCCAAACATAACAATATAAAACAACCATTTGTTATGTGCATAGATTGTATGGGGCAGAAATGCTAAGAAGGCACAGTGGAAATGGCTTGTATCTGCCTCATGATATCTGAACTTTCAAGAGAAAATGCTCAGTATTTGAAGGTCATTTAATACCTGGAGACTAGCATCACCCAAAGACCTTGTTTCCTTTTCTTCTGCAGTCGATGCCACTTGGTGACTGAGACCTAGCCTGGAGCAATTACATAGGGCTTGTCCGTGTGTGATCTAGGGGAGGGTCTTCTGATGTATTAACTTATGACTGCAAATATGAGGGCCCAGAAAACAGGCAAATGCTTTCTTGCCTTTTCTGACTTAGCTTGAGAGAGTGCATCTTGCTTCATTCAATGTACTTTTATTGATGAAAGCTGACATTTAGAGGAAGAAGATATAGATATCACTTTTCAATGGAGGCATTTCAAAATATGTCCCAAAACCTCCACACAAGAATTTAGGAGATAAGTCATATTAGGCTCGTTTTTCAAAGGAGGATAGAGTTCAATTGGAATAATACCACATCATACTGTTATAGTAAGGCTACTTTGTTAGAACCACTTCTCCTAGTCAGTAAGTTTTCAATACAACTTCATTCACCAAAGTAACTGTACTCTGTAACTTTGTTATTTCCTCTGGAACTCTCTTATTTTCATGTCACATACATTTCAGAGTAGCAAAAGCAAAGCTCATAGACACAAGGGTAAACCATGCCTCTAAGCTATCCATTTGCTTTTTCATGGCCATGACACTTATTTTTGTGTTGTTGCTTTATATCTTCTATTAGACTTTCCAGTTACCTTTCTGTTTCATTTCCTGGGACTTCTGCATCTGTATAGTCTAAGGCTAATACGCATGTGTTTTTCATACATCCACTCACAATTGCTATGGTTTGGGCAGTGAATATCCCCCAGAGCCCTGTGTGTCTGAGACTTGATCATGTACCAGGTGGTGGACCTTTCAGTAGATGATTCCTGGTGGAAGGAAGTTAGGTCATTCGGGGTGGGCCTTGGAAAGGAATATTGGAGACCTTCCTTTCCTGTCGCTTTAGCTTTCTGGCCACCATGAGATGAGCAGCTTTGCTCTGTCTTAGGCTCCCTTCCATACTGTACTGCCTTGTCATAGGCCCAAAGAAATGTGGCCAAATACTCATGGACTGGAACCTCTGGTACTGTAAGCAAAAATAAACCTTTTGTCTTTTCAGGATAAGTATGTCATATATTTTTTCTGGTAATAGAAAGCTGACTAAGATAATTAGCTTTAGATGATGGCTCCCCTCGGACTGTCTTGCATGCACATCCCAACATCTACTTAAACTCAAGGAAATTCTATGATAATGTGTCACATAAAGTTCCAAAATTTGTGACATACACCAAAATCTAGGGGTAATTTTCAAGCTTTATGTCATATATGGATAAATGGAGATATTGGCTGTATTTTATTATGAAGACTTAAAAATAACACTATAGTCAGAGACTTTAAATGAAAAGTCATGCCTGGATTGCATCAATTCACTTCTGTCCCACAGACCGACATTTACAGCATGCTAGTTAGAATTACTTGGCTTCAAATAGTGGCTTTTCCACCTCCTACCCCTATGATCATTAGAAAATTGCTTCTCTCTCTGTGCCTATTTTTAATTAGTGTAATGAGGATTGATACTAATGGTGTCAATTTAGAGAGGTTGTTCTGAAGATAAAATAACAATGGATAAAGAATGTTTGATAGTGACCTACCAATATTAAGGGCTGAATAAATATGAGCCATTATAAGTTATATCCTCATCATTTATTCCCAACTACAATACCAACCATCTGGAGTTCCTCTGATTCATTCCATTCCTATTCCCAGGACACTCTCTTTCCCAAGCTTTTCTTATTTTATGCCTTTCGCTATTCTTTGAGAGTCTAAATTCGCTCTCAGGCCCATACTCACAACTCCTATTCCTGGTGAACAGCAAGGAAGATAAACTCTCCTACCAGACCTGGATGCCTGTAACACTTGTGCACAGAAACTCTGATTTCCACACGTTCGTGCTTAGCTGTCTGAGGTCCTCCACAAAGTAGAGACTAAGAGGATGACAATGAAGTTGTAGTTATGCCTTTAGGACATCACAGAGAGAAAGCTTTGGGTTGGCGTATGAGTTGTAAAGAAAAGGAAAGAAAAGCCCTTGTTGGGAAAAACAAGTTCATCCATCCATCTCAGTTTGCCTTAAAAATAAAATAAATTTTTGGTTCAAGACAAATACGATAGATGAAACTTCAGGCCAAGTTTGATCTAAAGATCAATATAATGATCAGCTCCAAATTTCCTTTTTCCTTAATTATCTTCTCCTCCTTTTATCCTATGTTATATGTGTGCTCAGATTGATTTAGATTATAATGGTAAAGTACTTTTAGGATTTACATTTACAAACCTACAATGTCCTGCAGGACTAAGAGATAAAGGGTGTCTCGATTAGCATTTCTATTGGCTCTGCTTCTGTCACAATTTTGCCTCTGGTCCAGTTACTTCCACCAAGTGAATGAAATCACTTTCCTTGTATCCATGTGACTTTTATATGCCACAATTTTTTTTTTCACGGTGAAAAATGAGTTTGACACAATCCAACTAGTTAGAGTTTATGGATTAGAAGGAGAAAGACACATACAAATACAGATAATACTGTGAGGTGAATGCAACCCTCACCGTATCATAGATAGAAGGTAAAGGGAGAAAGCAGTATGTGGTGGTGTGGTTGAAGTAACTAGCAAGGCTTTAGAAAACATAATGCCTGATCCTGGTTGTAAAAGATCAGTGGGAATTTTTCAAGTTGTCATGCTCACACTGGAATTAGTATTATGTGTTAATGTAAAGGGGCATACAACATATCAATGTATGGCGGGGTCTACAAACAGTTAAAAAAAAGAAAAAGGAAAGCAGGAAGCTACGAAGGAAAGGAGGAAGGAAGAGAAGAAGGAAACGAGAGAGAGACAGACAGACAGACAGACGGACAGACAGAGGTTTCTGGCCTTGTAATTTCTTTTTAATTTTAAACCAAGAACATGGATTGGTACATTCTTCATACAATGGTCTCACTGGCCTTGTAATTTTAATAAGCAAAGCCTGTAAAGTTTGAACACTGTATGCACTTTACAGAAGTTGAATAATCCGCCAGCAGAGGGCGCGCGCGCGCACACACACACACACACACACACACACACACACACACACACACACACACACACACACACACACACACACACACACACACACACACTCTCTCTCTCTCTCTCTCTCTCTCTCTCTCTCTCTCTCTCTCTCTCTCTCTCTCTCTCTCTCTCGTCTTGCAGCTCCGGCAGCCGTCCTGGGAAGCCCGCAGGAGCCCTTCCTGTACACGCACACTGGAAATCATTGTTTTGCTGTGGGTGACGTTGCCAGGGCTTAGATTATTTGCCTCAGTAGTTCTCATGCACAGTGTGCACCTCTTTTAGCGAAGTGTAATTTGAGTTGCATTTGAATACCAACCAGCACGCTTCGGTCTGCTGAACCGTGCCGAGATGGCAGCAGAATGTTAGAGGAGGTCAAGGGCCTTATGTGTACCTTGGTCTCCAGACTGATTAAGGAGCTTTAGATCACATTTGATGAACAAGACGAGCTTTAACCACAGCAGAAAGGACTGTGCTTCAGTCAAACCAAAAGTCAAAGTGCTGATACTCTCATCTTTAATTGTAACATTGCTAATTCAACAAATGCCAAAATGTCTCAAATAATATTCTAATTGGAAGTGGGGGCATTCTCAAAAATTGTTCACATTTTTCGTTAAGCAATTAAATGTAAAAATAACACTGCAGCGATATACTACCTAGACTATTTTATTTATATTTTTTCCATATACATTAATTTTCCAAGTATTTAGTGATCTTTAAAAATACTGTTTTACAAATTTTTTAAGAAGACACCCATATTACTAACATTTTTCTTGTAATTCCATTTAGAAGCCCAAATAAAGGTGACATTTTTTAACACATATAAGGTATTTGATGACCAAAATTGTTGGCAACTGCTTGTAGGTAATTACTTAATAATACAAACTTGTATCTAAAGAGGTTTTTAAAAACTACATACTGTCTCTTCTTATAACTTACAGTGTAATTTTTAATTTGTTGCAATTAAATACATCAATGTAGTGTATGAAAATTTTTTTATGTTTAAAACCAGCTATGAAACGTATTTGTTTGTTAGATTTTAAAAAGCAGGTAATGTTGCTATTTTTCTTTTGTGGTCCGGTAGAGTGAACGCGCCGTAAACAGTTCAGAAACCTGTGGGAAGTTAATTTTAATGTGTAATAGTGTGAGGGGTTTCCATCTCCTTTCTTCATTCAGTGAAGCTTATAACAATTGTATTTACAAAGATGATGATTACTTAAGGATGTGACAAACTGTCCCATTGTAGGACACATTAGTCATCCTGTAAAGCTATCCCTGTCTTCCATAAGAAGGTGATAATTAGGTTTTCAGATTAGAACAAAATAATCATGTTACTTGTGTAGATGCTTGTTCAAATATATTTAATCTTTATATAAACTTGAAACAATTAAAATTTGTAAAATATTTTTCTGTGTGAACTCTAAAGTCATTATAGCTTATATACTGGGTTAATAGTCAACTAGCATTACTTTTTGGGAAACTGAAAATTTGAAGAATAATATAAGAGAAGGATTAACTTTTTGTGTAAGGCATTGGTATGAGGTTTTGCTAGAATTTCCATCTTACAAAACAGCACTCATTCTTATCTTGATTTAATTTTCCTTTTGTTTATATTGAGAGTCTAATTTAATCTTAGGAAAATCACATACAATTGTCTTTCTTTGACTTCTAATGTTGTTGACAGCTTGTGTCAATATTATGTATTGCAAATGACCACATTTACAAAATTAACTAGGTTTCACATCTGAGTGCCTGAAAGGGTACTATGTGGTATTTGAATATAAAACTATGAAAACACAATTTATAAACCAAAACCACTGGTGCCACCCTTTTACTGCCTTGGGGTTGGCGGTAGCACATTGTCTTAAGGTCTACTGCCCAATCTTTTCTCGCTTTAAATAACCAAAGGTAATTTCCTCTTCTTAAGTTAGCAGGGTATTAAAACTTCTCTAAATCTATTTCCTGAATCAAGTTGGAGAAAGTTCAGTGACATTCATTTAAAATACCTGTAAATGTTCTGACTAAATTACTTTTAATAGAGTAGAGAATGTTTGGTGTAGCTTTGAGTGCACAGCATGAAAGGTTGAATTTTACCTAGAAAACATATAGAATTAGTTTCTGTGCAAAGGTAATCCCTAGAGAAATATAAATTACCAAAAACCCTACTGAAAATCACTCTAAGTACTGCAAATGCCAGGTACTTTCTTTGCACTCATTATGTACAGAATTATGACATAAATGAAGTTATGGTAAGACATAGGCAAGATGAAATAAGAAATTTTTGTTGATAATATGCAAAAATGCCACATCTGTTTTTATTCATTCTGGACTTATTTCTTTGAGGGAGCGTTTATACAGCTGTGAAAACCCAGGGAATTTTCTACAAAACAATTTTGACAAATGATCATGATTCCACACCAATGAAATGCATTTTCATTTCATTCAGAATGTTCCAAATTCGCTGGCACATAAACAGTAATAAAACTCACATTGAAGTTATTTCTGTGAATTTTAACTTCACTCTTCAAATTACACAAGCAAGTTTTCCTGGTTCTCACTAAGAAAGATAATTTTATGTGAGTTTATAGGAACAAAGATTACATTGATGGATTAGAAATTTGAACCTGATAATTGAGTTTCATAGATACACATGAAACATTTCATGTTTTAAATAATCAAGAGTCAACATGGCTCTGCTAATAATCACATATGATTTTTCTATACAGTGCTGAGACCATCATATAGTAAAGAAGAGTGCAATTCAGATTTAGGAAGACATTTTACACTTCTTGCTTGTAGAAGTTCCTCTGTAAATTGCAGTGGTTATGGTAAGATAACTGAGTTATTGTGATTACCAAAGGTTTGTGAAAACACAAGCTACACAAGAATTGGCTTAAATTGTTTTCCAGTAAAAATACAATTTTGATAGAGACACAAAAGGCATATCACAGAATTAAGTGGCTTTTCTAAATATGGAAGCATTTCCAAACTCTACTACCTTCAAAAGACAGGAACAAATAAACATTTCGCCTTATTGCATAAGATCAAGTATCAGAAAACTATGGCCCCTATGCCATTTCCAGCAGCCTGCTTCTCTGGGTTAAAACACACACACACACACACACACACGCACACGCACACGCACACGCACACACACACACACAAAAGTTCTGTTGGAATACAGCCAAGATGGCAGTTTTTTCCTGCTGTCTTTGGCTGCATTTGAACCACAAGGGTGGAACTGAGTTGTGACAGAGGCCCTAAGACCCACAAAGCCTGAATATTTACTGTCTGTCCTTTATAAAGTTTGCCACTCCTATGACAGATGGAAAACTGCGATAGTGGAAGTGTTCTAAAACGACGCATAGGTTTCCGAGCAGATGAAAGGAATAGAAACTACAGGTTCTGAGATGTAGGAGCGACACAACAGGTAGAGGAAGAAATACAGTGAACTTGGAATTTAAACAGACTAATTTTGAGCAGTCATGAAGAAACAGATTCTTTGCAATATAATTCAAGTTCTGATCTGTAATGCGCTATGCAAAATAAAGTTAGAGAAATATGTATAGAGACCCTGGAACAGACCAGTCCCTTAGCTATGCCACTTTTGCTTTTTGTTTGCTTTAGAAAAGACAGCATGTAGCAGAACCATATAATTTGGTGTTTGAAATGACTGTCATGGTGACAGCACACACCCAGGATCCTGACAGCCTGAATCCAAATCTAGACTCCTCTGCTTACCAGTTAGGTAGGGCTCAGCAAGCAATTTACCCCTCTCTGTGCCTCAGTTTCTTCTTGTGAAAATGGTACACTGAAAGATCCTTCTTAGAGAAGAAGAGGAAAATGAATGAAGGCAAACAGTCAGCACTATATGCACAAACCACTACCTTCCCCATATATTAACTTATATTAACTTTCTCGTGTTCACGTACTGCCTATGCTTTCATTGTATAGTACAAAGTTAGTTAATTTCACTTGTTCCCTTTTTTTGTCTTTATAAGTTCTAAGTTAAAAACCTCTCCAGGGCCATCTAATCTCACAATTTCAGTCAATAAATGCTTTGAACAAGATGTATTATAAATAATTTGTAACTAATTCAAATGTGGGTCACCATATACATATTGCTTTGGAATACATATTTCTTCTTAATACATGTGCTGAAGCATAAATACTTCCAACCAAAGGATAAAATGTGTGACCTCTTTGGGTCACAGGTTTTTCTTAATTTCAAAATAAACATTATTTTAAAATATAGTATTGAATAGTTTGGAATAAATATGACAAGAAAGTTACTAATGGAGTCTAGGAAATTAACGTTGTTGCTTTTACATTCTAAGAAGACTATCGACCTTTATCTCTGTTGTGTAAATAAAAAAGAACATATGCATACTGATTTACAATTTTAAATTTGCTTTTATGTGAAATATTTTGTGGGTTCTTGAGATGCTTAAGCCCAGAGATATATGCCATGCATGCTCTTTTCTATTTGGCAGGAAATATTGCAAGCATATTGATGGTGATAATTAATATTTTCCAAACAGTCAAAAAACAGGTGTACCTTTCCAAATAAATCCAAGTAAAATTCAAAACAAACTTGTTGAGTGATTTTTGAAAAGAGTGAAAAAAGTAGACATTCTCTTGAAAGACTTCAGATTAGGACTATTGTTAGAAGTAATCCTCATGTTAAATTTCTAAAGGTAGGAATCATCTAATTTTTCTTTGTATCTCCTTTGTTTATCGTGTGCCTGATCTATAATGGACATTCAGGAAGCATTGGATTCTATACGTTTTAATTTTCTTTTATTATTGCTTAATGAAATCTTAAAGATCATTTTCTCTTCTCATCTAAATGTTGGTGAAGAGTAGCTGAGTTAACTGCATTGTTATATGAAGATGACTGGCTTTAACAATAACCACATCCAATAGAAGCAACAAAATATACAGCGATCAAATTTAACTGTGAAAAGGAATGATTTTCATTAATTCTGCAAGCGATCTCACCTTGTCTTGTTCTTGAGTCAGCACACCACTGATGGAGTAAGCTTGAATTTTTTCAGTTAAAAGCATTTCAGTCATTTTTAGTTCAAAACTTGTTCTCATTTATGTAACTTCCCAGGTTTTCCAGGTATCTTTCGCTGCTGGCTGGCTTTATCTTTCCTTTCCTCCTTCCTATAGCAAGTTTAGGTACAAAAGGTGTATCGAATTTCCTCTCAGGGTGGATATATCAGCTTCCTCCAGAGAAGTAAAACTAGGTAAGATGTCACACATTCACCAGCTACTCATCCTATCCTGCGCCTCCTTCTGTTTCATCCTCTTAGCAATTTAAGTGCACATTGTGGGAGAGCCTGGTAATTCTAGGGTGGTTTTTCCAGTTGAGTGGACACCTCTCGAAGCCTGTGTTGCTTTACTTTTCCCAGCACATACAGGGCACAAAGTTATGAAAACTTCATTGTCTTTCTTAGTCACAGAAAGGCTCTCCCGTGGCGACTCCTAAAACTCTTTAATTCCTTTGCTACTTGGAATTTTCCTTTTCCACTTCAAGGTCTTGACCTAAGGAATGAGGGGGCCAATGTTTACAACAATTTGGTGCCATTCTATGCCGATGATTTTGGTTCCACCTTGCCAACCATCATCTCCACTCAAGGCTTTGCCCTCCTAGTTAGGAGAATTCTCCCACCGTGTCCCCTTGAATTGTCGCATCAGTGTACTATTTCTTCTGTCCTTAGTACTGTGAGAACCTGTCTCTTGATCTGAAATCCCTGCTGTGGAGATACAAAGAAAGATCCTTTATCTTTTAGCAAGTCCAACTTTTGCAAAAGTCAGAAATTCATGTCCTTAGTTTGTCACCTGCACAGTGCCAAGCCTGCGAAGATTGCTTGCTATTGAAATAACGGGGAGTGCATCCACAGGTGTTCAAGAATTAGGGATTATCCAACATGGTGATATATGCTTTTAAAATCTCATAACTAAAACGAACCTTTCTAGTTTTTATGATAAAATGTGTTTTTGTTGTATTTTATTGTTTTATTCCATGGATCAGTTTCTCAAAAATACCACGAGATCAAAGTTAGTTGCCATCTAGGAAGTATCCATAATACATTTTAAAAATCACAGTACATTAATTTAGAAACAATTTATTACATTGTTTACATTCCCCACCATAGTATGTTCACAAAAATCCATTTAGGCAGTTTGACTGAACATTCTCTGTGAGATTTTGGCACAAAACCTGAATCAGAACACCTAACTGGGTTGGTTAAATATCTTGATCTGAGAGTCAATGTTAATTGTCTTCCCGTTTTAAATCTCCTATCTCTGTGTTCTGCCATGGAAGAAATGCTCATAAGAATATGCTGTTACTCTAAGAGAATGTAGATATTTGAGAGGCTGTTAAATAACACTATAAGGTATTTAGAAAAGTCTTGCCTCATAGATTTTGTAATGATAAAATATGTAAGCAGTGCTCAAGAAAGTAGATGCAGATATTATAGGCAATTGAAAGTAGTAGGTGGTTATTGTAGCTGGAATGCCTCCCGGAGCAGATGGTTTTTTCGGAGTTTTTGAAGGAGATGAGCAAGGTGGCCTGCCTGGCATATATTAATTGGACGCCTGTTCCAAGTGGAGGGGGTGGTTGGAAGAATGTGTGATGTCTTGAGTGGGCGAATGATACAAACAGGCATAACTTCAAAATAACCTGGAATTTATATCTCAGAACGCTCACAGACAATTCATGAAGTTAGTTTCGTCTGTAAGGCATCAGTATAATACAAAGGTACACAAACAGAAAGTTGGCAGCATGTAAAGTAGACTACAGCAAGCCGTGGTCAACATTTTCACATTGAACACTTGGCGATGGCTCACCACCAACAATAAATAAACAATTTCCTAATCAGGAAAAGCTTGCCGAAACTACATGCAGAGTTTATATTTAAAAACAACAGATCTGACTGAGTGTTTAAAAGATGATTATTAAATTCTAATATTTTTTGTGTTTGTTTAGTAGGCATAGATTCTTTGAGAAATAATGTAGTTTCACTTACATTGTATTCATTTTATTTACTTATATTTCATTTAAATTTGTTTTTAAATAACACAAACTTTAAAATTATATTTATGGGGTATCATATGATATTTTCATACATGGATTTGTTAAAATCGAGTGATGTCAAAAATCAAGTTTAACTTATTTGTCTCCTCAAATATTTACCATTATTTGTATTGAAATCGTTCAGACTCTTTCTTCTAGATTTTTAAAATCTAAAGTACAGTATCGTAATCTGTAGTTGTCCTACACCAGAACATCTTTATTCCTACGTAACTGTGACTTAGTAACCATTATCTGCTTATCTCCATCTCTTCCTCTCTGGTATACACTATCATTTCTCAACTTACACAAAGCGACACTTTTTGATTCTGTGTGAGTGAGGTCATACAATTCTTGTCCTTCTGTGCTTGGTTTATTTCACTTAAGATGATGTTCTCCGATTCTGTCCATGTTGTCACAAGTGACAGCATTCATTTATTATGGCTGAATAGCATTGCATGGTATAAAAGTACCACGTTTTCTTTATCCATTCATCACTTGATGGACACTTAGATTGTTCCCATTTCTTGTGTTGTGTGAACAATGATGTCACAGATCTCTTTTACATAGTGATTTCATTTTCTTTGATTATATGCTGTATTGGAATTAATAGAATGTGTGTTTGAAGATCCTCCACATCATTCTCCATAATGACTATACTAATTTGAATTCCCACAAGTATTATGTAGGCGTTTTATTTTCTCCTTTTTCCTCACCAATAAATTTTATTTTTTATTTTTATATTGATAATAACCATGTTGCTGCTGTAAGGTGATACATTTCATTGTTGTTTTGTGTGGAATTTCTTTAATTATTCATGATTTTTAGCACTTTTTATAAACCCTTTGGCCATCTGTATGTATTCTTTTGAGGCATGTCTATTTATGGCTATTGCCCACTTTTAATTGAGTTGTCTTTTAGTAACAAGTTTTTTTTAAATTCTTACATTAAATATTAACTTATTGGCAGACTTATAGTCTGGAAATGTTTTCTGTCATTAGGTAGGTAATTTTTACTCAATTTATTGTTTTCTTTGATGAGCAGAAGCTTTTTGGTTTGATGTAATTCCCTTGGTCTATTTTTGCTTTTGTTTTTGGAATCTTGTCAAAAAAATTTATTGCCAATTCCCATGTCTTGAAGTGCTTTCCCTATGTTTTCTTGGAGATTTTTCATAGATTCAGATCTCACATTTAGTCTTTTACCTCTTTTGAGATGAGTTTTGTAACTGATGAGATACAGAGACTTGGTTTCATTTTCTGTATGTGGATGAACAATTATTTCAGCAGTGCCAATTAAAAAAAAATCCCCTCTCTAATAAAAATTCTTTGCACTTTTGTTGAAAATCAATTGATTACTTTTATATTCTATTCTTTTCCATTCCATGGTATTTATGACAATACCATTTAGTTTGCTTATTACAGCTTGATAGTGAAATTTTTAGGTCAGCTACTAGAATGCCTCCTGCTTTTTACTTTTTTCAAGGTGGTTTGACTATTCAGAATATTTTTCCGATTCCATACAAATTTTAGAATTTTTTTCTAGTTCTAGGAAGAATGTTATTGATATTAGGATAGCAATTTCATTGAATCTGTAGATTGTGTGGGGCAGTATGGACATTTTAACAATATTCTTCTAATCCACAAACATGAGATACATTTCCTTTTTCAGTGCCTTCTTCAACATCTGCCATCAATGTTTAACCATATCAACATAGAGATGTTTCACTTCTGCTTAAATTTTATTTTATTTTATTTTATTTTATTTTAATGGTGCATTTAATTTATTTCTGAAATTT
This sequence comes from Hystrix cristata, assembly GCA_004026905.1. Lineage (NCBI taxonomy): Eukaryota > Metazoa > Chordata > Mammalia > Rodentia > Hystricidae > Hystrix > Hystrix cristata. The sequence goes on along the minus strand of PVJO010021499.1, from coordinate 7,099 downwards.
TTTTTGTAGCTATTAACAGTGGGATTGCTTACTTGGTTTCTATTTTAGGTAACTCATTATAGGCATGTAGCAATATCACTGATTTCCCTATGTTGATTTTAAATTTAACAACTTTGCTACATTCATTTATTAGAGCTGAGACTTTCTTGATAGAGACTTTATGGTTTCTATGTATAAACGCACTGCATCTGGACCCAGTGATAATTAGACTTCCTCTTTTCCAATCTGAATTCCTTTTTTTTTTTCCTGACTGCCCTAATGAAACCCTGAGTACAATGTTAAATAAAAATGGTGAAAGTGAACTTCCTTCTCTTCTTCCAGATGTAAGAGAAAAATCTTGCAGCCTTTTCCTGTTCAGTGTGATATTGGCTGGTGTCTTGTTTTTTTGTTTGTTTGTTTGTTTTTGTTTTTTGGTACCGGGAATCGAACTCAGGGCCTCATGCTTGTAAGGCAAACACTCTAACCGCTGAGCTAAATCCCCAGCCCTTGGCTGGTGTCTTGTTATACTTGATCTTTATTGTGTTGAGCAATGTTCTTCATATACTTCATTGTTCAGAGTTTTTACTAAAGGGCATTAAAGTTTACCAAACAGCTTTTGCACATCTTTGAGATGGTCATATGGTTTTTGCCTTCATTCTGTTGACGTGTTGTATCATATTTATTGATTTATGTATATGCAACCATTCTTGTGTTTCTAAAACTAATCCCCCTTGATCATGATGAATAATCTTTTCTATGTGCCATTGGCTCCACATTGGTAGCATTTCACTGAGGACTTTGCATCTAGTATTGTCATCAAAGACATTGGCCTATAGTTTTCTTTTTTTTTTTTGTTATTTTTGTGTCCTTGATTTATTTTGGGATCACTGTAATGCTGGCCTCATACAGTGAGTTTGGAAGAATTCCCTCCATTTCAGTTTTTTTTTTTTTTTTTTGAATGAGTTAGGAATCAGTAGTTTTAGCTCTTTTAACGTTTTTGGTAGAACTAAGCAGTGAAGCAGTCTGGTCCTGGACTTTATTTTAATGAGAGACTTTATTACTAACTCAGTCTTATTATTTATTATCAGTAGCAAGACTATTACTATTTCTTTATCTTTCTTTGTATTGGTATTGCGTTATTTATTGGTATTATGTTACTTAATTATAGGTAACAAGACTTACTATTTCTTGTTACCTATATTATTTACTATGATTAAGTCTTTGTAAGGTGTCTATTATTTCTAAATTATCAAACTGTTTGTATGTAGTTGTACACAATAGTTTAGCTTTATTTCCGTAGTGTCAGTTATAATGCCTTTTTATGTCTGAGTATATCCATTTGAATCTTTTCTCTCTTTTCCTTAGTCTAGCTAAGGGTTTTTCTGTTATGTTTATTGTTTCAAAAACTAGCTCTTTGTTTTGTTGATCTTTGTTATTATATTTTTCTCTATTTCTGCTCTAGCAAGAGGTTGCTTATTTGAGATCTTTCTGACTTTTTGATGTATGCTTTGATCAGTATAAACTTCCCTTTTAATTCTGCTTTTGCTATATCTTAGGTTTTGGTATCTCGTATGTATTTTTCAAATTGTTTCAAAAATTTTTTTAAATTTCTTTCTTCTTTTTTCTTAATCCTTTGGTTGTTCATCAGTAATTTGTATAGTTTCAAAATGTTTTGTAACTTTTTCTTTCTTGTTTTTTCCTTAATCCTTCATTGTTTATGAGTAAGTTAAGTTTCATGAATATGTATAGTTGCAAAGGTTTCACAAGTGCTTTCAAGTTTTATTTCACTGAGGTGAGAAAAAAATACCTGATATGACTTTAATTTTTAAAAATTTAGAGACTTGTTTTGTGACTTATCATATGATCTGTTCTGGAGAATGTTCCATCTGCCGATGAAAAGAATGGGTGTCCTGCAGTTGATGGGTAGAATCTTTTGTAGAAGTCTGTTAGTCCTTTTGCTTTAGGGTTCAATTTAACTTCGCTGTTTCTTCTTGATTTTCTATGTGTATGATTTGTCTGAAACACTGTTGAAAATGGAGTGTTAATGTCTCCTATCATTAATTACTAAAATCTATCTCTCACTTCAGGTTTATTAATATTTATTTTATAATCTGTGTGCTCCAATATTCGATGCACATATAATTAGACTATTTTCTTTCCTCTTGTTGAATTGATGATGGCTCTTCTTGTATGTTTTTACTGCTTTTTGACTTACAAAGTTATTTTACTCAAGTATGGCTATTCCCACTTTCTTTTGGATTCTATTTCCATGGGAAAGTGTATTCCATCCCTTCACTCTCCATCTCTACTTGTCCTTAAAGGTTAAATGAGTTTCTTCTAAGCAACTTATAGTTTGATCTGCTTTTGTTTGTTTTAAATCCATTCCTTAGTCTATGTCTTTTCATTGAATAATTTAGTCCTTTTAAGGTAACTGTTAATAGGTAGCTTTACTACACCTGTTTTTTAATGTATTTCTAGTTTTATTGTTGTTCCTGTTTTTCTTCTTTTGTTATAGTTGTCTTTATGCTTTAGTGACTTAATCAACTAGAAAGTTTTATCCCTTGCTTATTATCTTTGGTATGTCTGTTACAGACTTTTTTGTCTTGAGATTACCATGAAGCTTTAAAAAAGACTTTGATTGTAGCAAGTTATTTTTAAATGACAACAGTACAACACCATAAAACAAAAATAACAAGAAACAGAATATTCTTTAAAAAAAAAAAAAAAGAACCTCCTCTAAGTTTGTACTCAACTCTTCCCCATTTTTTGAATGTTTTTGTCTTTATACTAAAGCTAAAAATGGTTTCTGCAGAGTGTTTACAATATTAAGGCATTCTGAGTATGTTTGTGTATTGCTTTTACCAGGGAGTCTTTTATCTTCTGAAGTTTTCTTATTACTCCTTTATATCTCTTTCTTCCAGTTTGAAGATTTCACTACCATTTCTTATAGGACACAACCAGTGGAGTTAAAACTCTCTCAGCTTTTGTTTGTATGGGAATATCTTTATCTTTCCTTCATTTCTGAAAGGTAGTTTTGCTGAACATTATTGGTGGTCGGCAGATTTTTCTTCTGTCAGTACTGTGGAAACCTTATGCTATTCTTTTATGGCTTGTAAGGTTTCTGTTGAGAAGTCTGCGTCAGAGAAATTGGGACACCCCTGTGTTACTTGTTTCTTTTCTCTTGTTGCCTTGAGAATCTTCCCTGCCTCCACCCTTTGTGAGCTTGACTATAAGATGTCTTGAGGTGGACTTGCTTAACTCTTATTGATGATCCTTGACCTTCCCACAGCTGGGTATCTGTATCATTCTCTTGGAAAGTTTTCAGTTACTATCTTTTTAAATGAGGTTTCTACCTCTTTTCGGAATTCTCAAGTCCTCTTGAATGCTAAGGACCCTCTATAGAGTGATTGTAATGTAATGTCAAGGAAAAAAAAAATTTCTGTGAACTTTACAGTGTAGATATATTCCATCCTGTTAAAATTTAGAATTCTAATGAATTCCCCCAGCTGAAAGAATTTAAGTTTCATGGAATGCAGTACTATAGGACTAGTTTTTTTAAAAAAAACTACAATTTAAAAAAGGAAAAAAATTTTAAAAAAGGAAGAAATGACATTCTGATATTGTGGTATTGGTTCCTAAGAAACAGACACTTGTAGCAATTTTTAATAAGTGTGTTTATTCAAATAACTTTAATTACTATGTATATATACATTTAATTACAAACACTTTGCCTTTTAATATGCAGTTTTGTCTTTAAGATTTTTGGGAAGCATTTTCTACATTTTAAGATCAGGAATGATAACCACGACTAAGCAATCATTTCAGTTTGTTTTATATTAATTGATAATTAAAGCCACATTGTGCCTAATGCATGTAAACTTCAGGTTAGGCATTTTGGCTTCACTTTAGGCTCCTTTGCCCTGGTCTTCTGTCTACTATCTCCTTTCTGCTGTTTCTTCTTAAGTATATTTCTTTTTTTTTTTTTTTTTGGTGCCGGGGATCAAACTCGGGGCCTTGTGCTTGCAAGGCAAGCACTCTAACCACTGAGCTAAATCCCCAGGCCCTGTTTCTAAACTTTATCTCATCATAAAACGTTTGCAAATAATTGAAAAATACAAACATAGCCAGCAAATTAAGAAAACATATTATTGCAAAGTTTGGGGGATATTTTATTTGTATTTTCTTGAGAGTGTCGCTCAATTCTCCCTTGATAATGATTACTAATTTCACATTTAGCACAATAGCGGCAGGAATATGGCAGTCCTTGTAATGGAATATTTAAGGTACAAGTTATAAATTCAGGAAATTCAGAGATCAGAGCCTTTATTCCTTTATTTACTTCAGTGTTTGTCATCCTTATAGACGTACACGATTTCACTCTAAGTATTATACCAAGGAGCTATAAAGAAAAGATAAGAATAAAGAAACCAGATAGAGGAAAAGATTACTTCAAAATTTTCTGTAACTATTTTCTCTGAAGTGTCTTAAAATGATTTCATAAATTATTTTATAAGTAGAGTTTGAAATACAACCATGCATTACCATTTTTCCCCACCTTTCCTTTTCATTAAATGTCCCTATTAAAGAGTCATCTACTAAAAGCAGTTGCTAAACTATCCCCTCAGGAACTTTTCACTACACTATTTAATCCATTTTTGTTGTTAATTTACCCATAAGTATATTGGGATACTCATTTATCTTTTACAAATTCCTTGAAAATAATCTTATTGAAGTTCCAATGTAGTTTGTTTAGGAATTGATATGAATCACAGTTGGTAGTTCCTTTTGTTTTATATGTATTAGATTTTTATTTATATAAATTCTTCAGATATGTAAGCCCATATATTTGTGAATCTTTCAAATTATTTTGTCTTCATTTTTTATTCCTACACAGACCTTTTAAATTCAATGTGTACATGTTTTGATATATTTTAAAATCAGCCATTCAATAGAGTGAAAAAGAAATAAAAGCAATCATTTTCTATTTATATCATGGAAGTTATGAGAAAAGATCTTTAATAAGAGTAACCATTACTTATAAAATCTGTAATTCAGAAAGAAAATTTTACTTCTTACCTCACCTTATTATTTTGATGTTATGGAAATCATCCTCTGTGCAATTGTTAGTAGCATAGTAAAAGCAAGAGTTTCTTTTGGGCAACCATAATGTCCAGAAAATACTCAGTGTGGGATTTGATAGACAATGAAGAAACTATCTTAGTTATCTCAAAGGAAGAATTAGAGTATATAATTAACAGAGAAATGGACAATGGAGGTTTGGCCAGAAAATGTGAAATATATTAGGAATTAATATCATATCTCCTTTACTCATTAATTGAAAAAGAAGCATTTTGAATTCAGTAACCAAATGTTTAATTGTAATATTTCTCAAATGAACTGTTACAGTGAATAAACAGAAATATTCCTTAGCAGTTTACAGCATTTCAATTGTGACAGTAAGTTACTGTTTGTATTTTTTTCAGTGCCACAATTATGAACAGAACATCCCGAGGACATACTGAAATTGTAGAATTTTAACCATAATATTAATGGAAATTATTTTTTAGTCAGACATTCAAAATGTATTAGTTGCTTTACACACATCATACATGTTTGTAAATTGGAAATAATAATAGGATTATTGCACAATCATCCTTGAGGATGAAGATGCCAGATCAATATCAAATGCTTAGTCTAGTGTCTAGTAAACATCATGTGTTTCTTTTTATATAGGTTTTTTTTATTTTGTACTTTAGCATTTAATTACACAGTATTTACTAAAGAAATTTTCTAAAAGAAACTAGAGGTTGGAGATTTGCTGCAAGTGGTAGAGCATTTGCCTCGCAAATGCAAGGCTCTGAGTTTAATCCCCAGGACCCTCTCCCTGAAAACAAACAAACAAACAAAAAATCATTAGAAGAGTCAAATAAGTTAAAATTTGTAATTGTTAGAAGCTACTTGTGAATTCTTATCCGTCCACTTTCAAAGTCCATGCAATCAGCAACCATGCTTTGATAATGATAATAAATGTATAACATTATTTTATCAATTATGATATTGCTATTACATTAAATTAAAATATCACTAAGAAAATAATAACAAACACAGTTTTCAGTAAGCTAAAATGATGCCTATATGTATTATCAACCAAATAAAACTAAAAATGACAGTTCACATACAGAATATGAAAATTAGCCATAATAAATTTAGAAATTTTAGAGAAGGAAACCTAAAATAATCATCGTGCATTATAAATGCATAATGCATCATACATTTTATAAAACACCAATCATTACTAATTGAAAACCATTATTATTAAATTGTTACAGTTATAGTTACAAAGAGAATTTTTTAAATCAAAGTGACATAATACCAAAATTGTTGATAAAGTCATCTAAATACATATATAAATATTCAGATTTATGAGGAAAATCGTTATCTTCAACTTGCATAAAGAATAATCTCATATCCAAAATTAAAAATCAAAGTAATTAAATGTGTTATTTCAGTTGTTTGGGGTTTATAGTGGGTAGATAATTCTGAGAAATCTCAACCCAACCACTTGACAAATCCTGGATAAAATGTAAGAAACATCTTTCAAAAATTTTATTGGTATATATTTGTGATACATAATATTTAGATTTGCTTTGAAAGATGAGTGCATATGTATATCATATTTAGGTCATTTTAGATCCTTTCCCTCTCTTACCTTACCCCTGTCCCCCTTTCCCTGAGCTCCTTCCCCATCTCTAAAACATCTGCTTCCCTGTTTCCTACCATCTTTCTTTTATTTTATTTCATAATTTACTTTGGTTTTCTCATATAAGAGAAAGCATGAAATATTTAACTCTCTGTGTCTGACTTATTTCACTTACCATTATGGATTCAAATTCCGCTCATTTTCCTGTAAATGATATGAAGCATTCTTCTTTGTGGCTGAATAAAATTCCACTGTGTATATATACCATATTTTTATTATCTGTTTATGGGCATTTAGACTGTAAGAAACATTGTTTTAAGTCCATAGCTTTGGCTATGTTGCAAGTAAGAGGGAATTTCCAAAGTCCAAAACTAAGACAAGGAGGAAAATCAGAGATCTACATTTAACTGGAACAACAAT
>PVJO010021498.1:0-29909 GCA_004026905.1 Hystrix cristata | reverse complement strand
TTCCCCTGAAGGGTGGGCTCGTTGGCAACCCACTCGGGTCCCCTCCTGTCTCTCAGGAGCTCTCTTTCTCTCTCCCAATAAAATTCCTACTCTTAACCTCCTTTGTTCCTTAGAATTCATTCTTCGACTTCGGGGAACACGAACTCAGCGTAACTGACATCTAGCAGGTTGGGAGTTATATTTTTTCCCCTATATCAATATAATACTATTCAGACATAAAAAGTGAAATCTTGTCCTTTTTGATAACATGGATGAAACAGGAGGGCATTCTGTTAAATAAAATAAGGCAGAGAAAGACGAATACCATATAATGGCACTTATATATGGAATCTAAAAACATTGATCTCAAAGAAGTAGAGAGAGGAATGGTAGTTAATAGGGGCTAGGACAGGTGAAGGTGGGGGTTGAGGAGGCATTGGGCAAAGGATTAAAAATCTTCAGTAAGACAAGAGGAATGATAAGGATTTCCAATTTTCTCAAACAATCCCTCCTCGCCTGTATTATTTTTCATCCATACCAACACTAGTTAGAGCTCAAGCTCAGACACTTTAGTTATTGAGTAATTTTTAAAAATTATTTAGAGAAAAGTTCATGCTTCACTACAAAATTGGGCCTAATATAGTTGTTTTGTGTATCTCTTTTCATTCTGGAGGCCAACACTTTATGTTTAAGAGCCACATTCACCACCACCCAAAGCAGAAAGCAATGAGATGAGGATGATCAACTTGATAGGAGAGATGGCACCTCCCTGGGCCAAGACTTCAGGGATCCAATAAGCAACTGGGTAGAGATGGAGGAAGCAGAGAATCATCTCAGGGGCTTGAAGATAGCGGACACAAACCAGACTCCAAAGTGGCTGTTTGTCTTTAATAAATATGATAAAATGGGAATGTAACAGATTAAAACAATTTTTCGTGCAGTGAGTCTCAAGAAATAAATAAAGGCCCTTCAAACCCTTAGTCAGATGCTACAGGCAAGCACAAAGGGTGGGGTCAAATTAGGGGTCAAACCCTGGAACCTCTCCTATCCAACATACAATACCAGTTCTTAATTTCCTATAGCAGGAGATTGATGATCGCATCAGAAATAACAAGAAGAATCTGTGAGCTGTTTCCAAAGCAGATGGAGAGAGGCTGCACTTCAGAATGAGTCCACAATTCCATCTATCTTGAAAACAGCATACTCACTAACCTCTGCTCAGTAGGCCTAAGTGAAGCCACGATAGGAGTGGCAAGAGCCCTTTAAAGCTGTGAAGGCAGAAAGAGACACACGGAGAGAGACAGACAGGAGAGAGACAGAGAGACAGAGAGAGAAATTAGTCTGTACCTCTACATGATAAGGAGGTCCCAGTTCCCAATATGTAGTTCAAAGTCCAAAGAAATCAGCCCCAAGGAATTAAAAAAGAAAAGAAAAAAAAGAAAAGTACGTGAGTGTCAACTTTAAAGTGTTTTTCAATTCTAGCATTTAGACTGCTTTAGTGAGAAATTCTAGATTTCAATATATGCAGTGGAAGACCACTTGGGATATTTAATCTGGGTTTTTGGTAAACAACCAATCTGAGCAACAATTTGCTTCCACTAATTTTATTTTCCTCTAGACTTCATGTCTTACTAAATCTTGCATATTCTCTTACATAATCTCAGTTATACATGCCTATGGCTGAGAGTTTTGTACATGCCCAAAATAATTCATTTAGAAGGAATGAGGAAACCGAACAGAAACAACTCAGAGAAGATATCACAGAAAATTCTATTAAAAAAAAAAAAAAAAGAATGGATGAGCGAGATTTGAAGAAGCAGCAGATTCTGATTAAGGCAAAAAAGAGAAAAGCAAAAGACAGTTTGAACTATCTTCCTAGTCCCAAAGGGTAGACCTGTTGCAGATGTGATATGGACCTGCGCACATCCACTACGACATGGAAGTGGATGGATGGACGTTCTCACACGGAGGTCTGGAATAACAGAGCACAAATAATGGTAAGGCTTTAAAAGATTTGAGACATCAAGTACTCCTCCCTCCTAATCCGATAGATGAGGAAAGTGAAATTCAAATATCCTGGTCAAAGTAATATAACAAACACAGTTGTTGCAAAAGTTATTGGCAACAGAATGTCCCAGATCCCCCAGTCTAATCCTTCCGTCTCCGCTGAACAACACCAGGCACCAGCTCCTGCATCTTGTACTCACCCTTTCGTGACTAGGACTGTCTCCAACTCACAAAAGAACTTTTGAACGTCACCAAGAGTTTACAGCTATCTGAATCCTTTCCTAGCCAAGTATCCCTTGCAACAAGATTGAGACTCTTGTTTCTTTTTTCTGTGACCATTTCATGTTCACTGACTCTTTCTCCTAAACCTGCCCATTAAATGTACATGATTTCTAGACTCTAAATCTTGGTTTTTTTTCTCTTGACCCATGTATTACCAATAACCTAAATAATCTGAAGACTTACATTTTATGTCCACTGAGCACAAATAAATTTTATTGTACATTTCAAATATGAGTAGAAGTAGTGGGTATCTAGCCTGTCACACTTTCTGACTCACTTCAGTTTGCGCTTCGTAAAGCATTTGCAATGTGGTCGCCTCCCCATTCCATTCCCAGATCCACACACCGGCAGTCAAGCGACATTCAATATGTCCTGTGGTCTCTGCAGTCATGTACCAATCCGTAGGTCTCATTAGAGTAGTTCTCACACTTCAGTTTTGTCAGAATGACTTAAATACCTTGTTGGTATGTAGATATGTAATCTCCAACCTTCCCTCCTTCCAAAGATTTGGATGATCCCATGCCTGAAGACTGTATGTTAGTATGTGTTTCTAAGACATTCTGAATTGGAAGGATTTATAGATTTAAGTGGGGCATGTATAGTAAGCTGTCACACAGAGTGTAGACATCCTGGGTAATGAGTCTCTCCCGTGTTTCTCTGTGCCTCTTGTAATGATACCATGTAAAGTGCAGAACTCAAGAACTGCTGTTTTCTCAAAGAAGAGATGCTTATCAAACAATTGATGTTCCAGTGAATTATTTCTCATTTGGAATGTAAGATCCTGGAGCAGAGGTAAGTGGAATTCTGTTTCAGAGGACATACTAAGGGAATTCTGTTTCAGAGGACATACTAAGGCACACGGGTCTTGGTTCCTATTTTAGTTAATCTTGTGTCTCAGAGTTTTAGAGATTCTGCAATTAATCAGTTAATGATGGTACCTGGGGGCTAAGGCAGGGGAATATTTGCTGATATCCAGAAGTGGTACCTGAGCAACACTTTTTATTGCAATGCGTTTACTTTATTGCAATTTGATTCTGGGTCATGCATCCATCTAGTGCCACCAAGAAGATTCTTCAATACATGGTAGGCTGCAGAGTATATAGTCCCATTTACAACATGTCCTTTGGTGGTGTACATCATCACTGCCTGGCTTCTGCTTTTAGGTTCCTAAGTAGTGTTTATCAATTTGGCACAATGCCACCCAATAGGTCCATATTGTGCCCTTTACAGAGGCCTCACATCCAGCGCTCTTTAATTTGCTGTATTTGAGTTACGCCTGATTCATTTGTTCAGTTTTCATTAAACAGGTTATTTCTATATTAACAAAAGGTCAATTTAATTGCACTAATAACTCTGAAAAAGGCAGTTCAATCAATACAATTATATTATATATAGGCACTAAAATTTACCTTACTACTTCCAGTAGCAAATTGCAAACAGTAGCAGTTAACAGGAATTTATTCCTTCTTTCAGGAACTTCCTCACTTCCCAGGCCCATTAAACAAATTCCTGAGAGGCTATGCATGAACTGGGGTTAGAAATGAACTCTATCAGTTATTTAACAGTTAAAGCAAAGGGAAGAAATGTGTTCAAGTGTCGTTCTCACCCTTAGCAACTGATTATTTAACTGCATAATTTTATCAGTTAATTTTTCCATTGGCTAATGAAACCTTTGCAAGAAGTGCAGACATGTGGTATGATGCAGACACCAACCACAGGAACATGTAGCCTAGCTCTGAAGGCATGGCCAGGCCTTTCAGAAAGCCATCTCTAAACAGGGAAAAAGTTAAACTGTGAAAACAGTTTTAAATTGGTATTCATGATTAAAAATAGAACAGATGCCATAAAGTGCCACTTGATTAGCTGTGGGATTATTACAACAGAAAAGAAATGTCATAGGAAGTAAGAGAAAGGCAAGTTCTCTTAGGCTTTGATGGTTTCACAAATCTTGAAGAAGGGACAAGAATTTGGACACTGAGTGACAAGAAGGTTTCAGATGAGAAAAAGAAAGAAGAGCATGAGAAGAAAGGTGCAAGAGACAAAAGTGAATAATGAGAGGAAAATAGCAGAACAGTAGTCATTTAAGGATGCTAAGTGGATGTGATCCAGATATTTGTGTCCTAATTAAAATACTTCAATATCAGGAATGATTATGAAGATACAAGTGACACAAGTTTTAAGAAGATACTAATAACATATTTCAGATAAAGCTGACCTTCCAAAATACACGCTATCAAAACAAGGGATCAGGAATGTGCCCCATATTAATACTGCACATGGGGTCTTGCATTTGCCAATGATTAGAGTAAGAAACAGATTCATTGCCACAATTTGCAAAGAGCAAAACTGTTGCTGAACACCACAGGCTCTGTGGCTTATTCCCAGAAACTTCACATAATAACAACACACATTTTCAGCTCAGCTGCCCTGGTTTTCCAAACCAAATGCTGTCTTAAAATAATGAATTCAAAAAGAGGAATTCAAGTGTGAACACTTTGCAAGGCTCAGCAGCGTGGAAAATCTTTTTGTGCACTTTATAATCTTCTGTTTGTTTTAGTCTCTGCACAGTAAAAACACCTGCTTTGTCAAAAGCACATAAACCAGTTTTAGGGGCAGGTGAAGAGTCCCCACCTGGCTCCCAGTTGGAGGCATGCTAGTTTCTCTATGTGGCTTTCTTCATGTCTCTGAGATGTCTTATGTGGTATGGAAATGACAATAGGCCCTGACAATATTTCTCCATGAGCACCATGCTAAGGGTGGTTGGCTTTTCATTTCCTGGGATAAGTAAATGACAGAGCTGAGATTCCAATGGCTGGCAGGCCTTCTTGGGTCCAACCCCCTTTCTTTCTCACTCATACTCCTTTTGGTCCAGACCTCAGCTTTGGGAAAACCATCCCAAAGTTTATTGTGGGGAACCTCATCAAAGAGCCAGAATTATAGACAGAACTACAACTTCCGCTTTTTCTCATTATTTCCCAAGTATTAATACTAAATACTTAAAATTGTTATCGTGGGTACTAGAAAGAGCATGAGTCTTGATATTAGATAGATGTATGTCAAAAATCTTAAACTAAGGTTGTGACCTTGAGAAAATCATTTATCTGTTGATGGCACTGAAGAGTAGATTAAATTGTATAAATTATGAAATGATAAAAAAGGAATTTTATCTAACAGAGTGCATCACATATATTTATTCCCTTTTATTTGCCTTTCTCTGTTGACCTATGTTTATAATAACATCATGTGTCTGTGGTCTGAATTTCATGTTCAAACTGCAAAAACACATATTGTAATGATAATTTCACTTGGTTAATAAGTTATGCATACTAAATAATATGTAGATATCTTTATGCACGTTTAGAGTTGCAGATGAAATTCTGCAAAACATTACACCCATTGTTTTGCTCCTGTCTTGGCCCACATTTGTTTCACTAAATACATGAATGATAGATACATTGTTGGGGAATAAATAAGGAGGCTTCCAGCGAATAGCTTTAGGTGTATTTATTTCTGATCTCTGCAGTTATTACCAAATGCCCTGGCACCTGATTCTGGCCATTGTACTCCTTTTTTTTCTTTTGGGTAGAGTCTCGCTTTGCAGTCTAGGTTGTTGTCTAATTCAAGATCCTCCTCCCCCCACCTTCCCAGTGCTAGAATTGCAGGTGTGTAGCCCTAGAATCTGACCATTGAGCTCCTGAGGTTGAATCAAGGTCCGAATATCTCATCAGCTGCAGCTCACATAATTTTTCTACCATTCCTAGACTATATCTTGCACCACCTCTTGTGACATATGTGTGTGCATTTCTCTTGTGGTGGGTTTGATGGTCTGGAGATGGACTGGCTTATATCACAGTAGTAACAGATTAATACTTGGCTTAGAATTAACAATGAATGATCATCTCTATTTTGCTAGTCTCGAAACTAAAGACAAAACTTGGGAGTTTCACTAACCTAAGGTTCAGCAGCACTGTGTTTAGTTCTAGCTCTACCACTAATAGCCTGACCTCAGGCAGGAGCAAATCATGTCACTTCTTGAGGGCTCAGAGTCTTCATTTGATAAGTGAGAATTAAACAATATCAATAATTTTCTTCCTGCCTGCCTGCCTCTTTTCTTTTCTAAGGAATAAGACCCTTATGTTACAGAACTCTTGGGTAAAGTTCTTCTTATAAATCACATGGGCAAAGAACTCTAGTTAATAGCTTCCTTTACTTTCTCCTTCCAATTCTGAAACTGGTTGCCAGGAGCACAGTCTGACGGTGACTGATCCACATGATCTCTAGGGTGCTTCCTGGCCTTATGATCCTGAGATGTGCAGATGAGGGAAGTGGAAGGAATGCTATTGTCTGAAGCCCAACGTGGCTTCTGTATTCTGTCAACTGCTCTGAGCTGTGCCGTGTAGACTGACTCTGAGTCACTTCATGCACCTAGGCCAGTAATTATTAATTCCTTAGACATAAACCTATAACATGATCAAAATGCTTGACTGTAGAAATAGGTTTCCCCAGGAGGAAGTGAGCTTGGGACCATTCACAGAGGATGTTAAAGAGACTTCTCCTCTAGGACTTCGGGCTAAATGGCCACACTCAGAACCATATTTCTCTTAGTGAGGAACAGTGTATAATACATTGTTCTATACTTTAGTACTTTTTACTCAATCTATGAGCATCATTTACTGATTTATGCAAAATGAAACACAAAGTATAGCTACTTTTCTTCAATTCTACAGAATAATGGTCAGAAATTTTAATCCATATTAATTAGTCCATGATTCTGACTAATATTACTCTACAAAAGTGCTTCTTTTGTTCTCTGGAGGCTCATAAAGTAGATCATTTCTATTAATGCTGGGTCATTTCTATCCCCCAGTCAAGTGTTCTCTTTGTCTAGCCCAAGCCTTGACTCTGATTTGCGTCCTGAGATCAGAGGTCACATGTGATGCACGTGGCCCTGAGGTCTAGATAGACTGATGTCTCCCAGTGGGGATCACAACAAAAAGCAGCCGACATGCAGAGGGACCGGAGCTCTCAATCGGGGTAATATTAAATGGTATAGCAATTTGGAAAAGAATTTGGCAATTTCATAAACAGTGCAATATATTTTAAATCAGGTACAGTGGCACATGCCCATAATCCAAGCTATTCAAGAGGCTGAGGCAGGGGGGATTGCAATTTTGCAGCCACCCTGAGCAACTTAGCAAGATGCTGCCTCAAAATAAAAAAAATTAAAAGGGCTGGAGATGAAGCTACATAGAAAAGTCTTTGGGTTTGATCCCCAGGACTGAAAAAACAGAACAAAAAATGTTAACATACTTTAATGTGACCCTGTTCTGCTCCTAAGAGTATCTAGTCTATTCCTATGCATTTGACCAGGAGAAATGAAAGTATAGAAAATCTTATGCACAAATGTTCACAGCAACTTTATTTCAAACAGCTTCAAAGTGAAAATAAATCAAAGGTCCAATATCAGGTGAATGGATAAACAAACTATAGGAAGTACTACTCAGCAATAAAAAGAAAGAACTATACAGGATAAAATACAGATACAGCTCAAGATAACTGTGCTGATGGAAAGAAGCTAAGCAAAAGGAGCACATACAGTTCATTCCATTTACATAAAAGTTTACAAAATATAAACTAATTTATAGTAAGAAAAAACACATGAGTGGTTGCCTGGATATGAGAGTAGGATCAGAAGGGACATGAAGGAGAGGGTCCAAAGAACCAAGGAGATTTTTAAGGAGTAATGAATATATTCATTATCTGGATTGTAGTGAGGATTTCATAGAAACCATTAGAGAAAAAAATAACATTTGTACACTTTAAATATGTACAGTTTATTAAATATCCATTATTCCTCAATATAACTGATTTTGTGGGGGGTTTTTGTGAAAAAACACAAAAAAGGAAGACACACAGAAATCACCCCATATCATCTGTGGGATCACCCAATAAAGTTGCATTCTACTCACCCCTAGAATAAAATCCAAATGAATAACATTCCCATGACTGAGTATGTGAATCAATAAAATAGCATTCTATCCAGAATACATTGCTCTTTTCTCCAAACAACCTGACTGACAAAGGCAGAGTCACTCTAGGTTTTGAGGCAAGTTCTGCATTTGGGCTTACACTGAAATTCTTTTTTGAGCCATCAGAAGCAAATCCATGGCCTTCGCTGCATCCTCTGCCTTGGCTCTGTGGTCCCAGTGAAAAGCCAGAAACCAGGCTCTGCTGGCAACACAGCTACTCTGCTCCATCTAGTGGGGTTTCCGCAGAAGGAAGGATGCATCAGCCCCAAGTCATTATCAGGAGAAGGGAATGGATGCAGCACCGCCCAGGACCCCCACAGTCCAGGCTCAACTTCAACGTCTGGATAAAGGAGGCATCTGTGGAGATGGTGCCAAACTCTAAATAGGAAACAGCGCTGCTGCCTGAGTTGGCACTTAGATAGCGAGGGCTGGGACAGATGTAAACGTTGCCTGCTGCAGAGTTACACGAAAAGGCCACGGGAGGCTGGCACCTTTGATTTGGCTCCCATGGCACCACAAGCAAAAAAAGTGATGCTAGGCTATTTTAATGTTCAAAGAGCCCAGAAAAGATTTATGACTACAAATATGTAGTGTGGGAGAGATAAATTGAAGCAGGGCTCTCCCAGCTCTGACAGAGGAGTCAGCCTGCCAGCCTGGTCAATAAAGTATTTAAACCCTGAGTGCTGCGTGGGTTGTCATAGATTAAAATTTGAAAATCTTTTATGGTGTAACAAGGTCCTTAATTATAACTCTGGGCTTTGGATCATTTGCAGGTTGTGGAAACAGCGAGACTTATGCCATAGTGAGCATCCTTGGACACAGTAGCCTTGAAATTCAATGTTCATGAGAGAACACACTCAATTCTCAAGTTCAGAATTATTTTCCTAATATACAGGAGTCTGCGAGATGTCTACCATAAAACCCTCTCCTGTCTCAATTGTACAATTACAGACTCTAAAGAGCATGCTAGAGTTTCAAGGTGATTGTGTTCTCAACTTTTTTTGTTTTGTCATTCAGTGCTGCTACAACATTCTCACTCTTTCCGAATTTCAGGATGCATGATGATTGCACTTGCTCAGGATTTTAGCTGTTGATTCACATTTTTGGCTTATGGTTACTGGACCAACAACCTCTCTTGGAAAAAAGGAGTCTTGAATCTGTAACTAATGGGACTTCATTAGTAAAACATTTAACTATCACCAGGACATCACACTAAAATAGTTTTGACTCTTGAAGAATGACTGTCATTAATCTACAGCAAAATTTACCTTATTCTTAGGCTCTTTTCTTGGGACTGATTTGTAGTTCCACTTGCCATATAATCAAGTAATCTCAGAACACAATTAACCCAGAGTTAAAGGACTATTAAAATGAGGCTTACAATGAAAATTACCTATAGGTCTAGATATAAGATGCATACGTATTTGTATATAGGTAGTGGGGAGTATTCATGGAGCCATCTAGCTCATAATATACATATATGTTGTATCTAAGCCTATGTGGATGAATCTTACTTTATAAAGCAGTAATGTTCCTGAAATGTTTTAAATTAATAGAATTACAGTGCATCTAGCAACTATTCTTTCTCCTTTTCCCCCAACTGATTCTATTTACCACTTACAAAGAAACTTTCAAAAATGTTTCAATGAAATTTTCATTTAACTTATATTCCTCAATTTTCCTGCTCACTGAGTAAACAAATATTGCAGTGCATTGGAAGTGCTCTATAAAGTCAATCATTTGCAATGAAAATAATTTCTGGTTTGTTAAACATACATTTTTGAAGACGGGATAATTTTATAACTGGCCTTTAAATGTGGGGATAGATTGGAGAAGACAATGTGGGTGTCTCTGAGGGTTGACCGCACAGTGTACATCGAGGTAAATTGTGGTAAGAGGAAAGGGTAGTTTCCCCTCAGGAGCACCTGGTACCACCTGGCTTCCCTGGAGGGCACTTACTGTTGGCTACCAAATCGGACCAAATCAGAACTCTCTCACCTGCCTGATCGGTAATGACTTCCACTGCTGTTTTGTTTGTCCAACCTTGTCCTTTGAATTAAGTGAAATGTGGAGTTATGGGGAGAGTGTTCATGGACCTATTTACTTCATAAGATTCCACTCAGCCTTAGAGTTTTATCTACGATGACATTTAAAACAAAGTGCAAATCCCTCAATAGACAAACCCTGATGTTCCTTCACAAAATACACCCAACACCTCCATGTCTTATGCTACAGATTGATTCTCCTGAATGGTCAATCTGTACCTCTTCCTTAAAGGCCCAGGCCAAATTTTGGCTCAACTCTCAAGTTCTTAATAATAGCACATTGCCACACGATCTTTTCTGGACAGTATATCTATAAATTACACTCTGGTAATAAGGAGATTAATATTGATAATGTGGGGTAAGAACAAATAAAAATACAGATATCATAGGAAGAAGAAAAAAATTTCCTTGGAATATCATTTTGTGTAGGGAGGAAAGAGGAGCAAAGATTTGGATGTAAGTAAAAATGCATGTCGTTATGCTGTGTGAGACTGGTTGAGTTGTAGAGGACAATGTTCAGAAAAAAAAAATTGAGCAAGTAATATGGTAAGAAGGAGTTGAATTAGGGTGTGTACATCTGTGGGGATGGCTTGAGGCAGGAATGGTAGGCTACTTAATTAGAAAATATCAAATGATAAGCTGTTGCTGGGGAAATGTAAGGTACTGGCATTGATACTATACACATTCTCAAATCATGTTTAAGTTCAAATTATTCTGTGTATTCTCAAAAACATCCCAAACCAATCAATATTGGCAGATATTATTATCTTAAGCATGTTCTAGATTCCCTATTTTGATCACATAAAGACTTTCTTCATTCTTTTCTAATTACTTTCTTTAGCATGAGCCAGATGCAGGTCACTGATGTTGTTCAATAAATACTTATTGCTGAGTTCCCCTGATGTCACTAGTGAGATATGCGAGAATGCCCAAAATCATTTCAATGTAAGAAAAGTGTTTATGACAGCCTTATGTTGGTGAACACACTGACTTGCTGGGAAGGTGACATATCCAGACAGGGACTAGAAGAGTGTACCACACCCCCTTACCTTGGCCTACGCATGTCTTCCAACTGGCTTTCACTGAGTTGTATCCTTTATAATAAATTAAAAAAAATTTTAAAAAGAAAAAGTGCATTTACACAGTCATGCCCACACACATAAACACACACTGATATCCCCGCACTATAAGTCAATGATTTTCTCACAATCACCCAGTCTTTGCATAACCTAGTAGTCACTCAAATCTCAACTCCTGGCCAAAAGTTATTTGCAGAGCCCTGATAACTCTCTCTGTATGAGAGCACTATTTTCAAGCATCTCAAAACCAGGATTTCATGAAAGAACAGTATCCATAACGGGCCTTTTAAAAATAGTGCAATAATTGTAATCTCCAAATAGACACGTGGATTAAAGACGTAAAAAACGGGGTTACTGCATTCAATTATCCTTATAGTCAAGATCATCTAATCCTGAGCTGGATGAATTTTTAAGTGAAAAATTATATTGTTATCATGCTCAAAATAGTCTCTTACTGTGAAATATCTTAAACTTCCTTTTGCAGATTTTTCTGACTGCTTCTGTGGTGAAGAAGGATTTAAGCCTCCCAATAACACAGGGCTTATGGACCAGCATGCTGTTCCTTCTGCTGCCACTAGGTGGCCAGTAGTAGTAGCTCAGGCTCATCCCTCCAGGTGGATTCCCTAAAGGGAGTCTTGGAGATGATTCTGGACATTTCCGTCTCTTACGTCTTCTGGCCTCAGAAGCCAGTTTTAGTTGTGTTGATGACTGTTTCTTCTCCTCATTCTATCTCTATTTCTCTTTCGGAACAAAATGTTTCTTAACCCACATGCCAGGCCCAGGACACATTTCATAAATCAAGGAGCTCAATTTCTTAGAGCTAAGCCAAGTGACTTGCCAGGAACTGTCTTATGCTCTTATTTCTCCAAGAGCATGGGACTCATGGGACTCACTGAATTGTCCCTGAGTGAGCCATCATCACAAAGGGGCCTCTTCCCCTAAGCTGTCTACAAAGTGTCTTTCATATCTGCCTGGTAAACATCCTCAATTCTACTCCTCTGCAGCCCCTTCCCCAGCTTCATCATGAAAAAGCACAGCACCTTGGAACAAATGCTTGCCAAGATTCAAGGGCTTCTAATTAATTCACTGTAATGCTATTTGGTGTATCATTTAAGTCCTGAGGAAGCAGCATCTCCCATCAATGCTGACTCACTGCAACAGCAGAAAAGAAGACATTCCATGCAGAAGTCAAGATGGGGCCTTGAGTACACAAGCCTGCTGGCCCTTCCTTGTCTTCCATGTGACCATCCTGCCTTGTCTCAAGTAATCTTCTCCAGTGAACTCCCTCCCTGAGGTCACAGTGAAAGGAACAAAATTTAGATTCCGGTTGTTCTTTATGAGACTGTGATGTTACATGTCAGAACAGTGGTGGAGACAGGGGAAGGGGCCTACTGTTCTCTTTATCTAGATGAGAATATGCTCAGCAGATGGAGCATGTTCTTGGAAGACACAGATATCTAGAGGTAAGTTGAGGATACAGAAAGAAGGGTCTCGATCCAGAAGAGCTGTCATCACCTAGATATTCACAGCAAAGAGATGCAGAGCAAGGCAAGGCAGCCATAAAAAAAAAAAAAGGGCAGGGTGAAGACCAAGGGAAGCCACTGCTACTTGCCCAGGGTGTGGAATCTTTAAAAAGCTGCTCATTTCCTATTCCTACTCCATTTCCCATCCCCAGTTCCCCATTCAGGATAGCATTCTGGGAACTCAGCCCTACAGAAAATCAACACAGTCCTTGAGAACTGGAAGTGATATTCAAAGTCTTCTTGCCAGGACAGGGCTACACAGGTGTCTTCTTCATAGGTGCTATCTCTAGCACAGTCCACCCAATCCCACTCTGTCCTTGAGGACACTTCTGTTGTAAACACCAAGTTTATTTTGGAGTCAACAACAATAACGAAAAGGAAAAAGGTACCTCTCCCATTGCTGACTACTGTCACTCTGCACCACCACTGAGAATACTCTGAATAATCAGTCTTTGATGTTCTTTAAAATTATATATAGGGGCTGGGGATTTAGCTCAGTGATTAGAGTGCTTGCCTTGTAAGCACAAGGGCCTGAGTTCGATCCCCAGAACCACAAAAAAAATTATATATATATATCCATATATATATATATATATATATATATATATATATATATCTTTATATAATTACATATTTTCTTTAAAATTATATACTTTTAAAAATCACAAATTTTTAGCAAAAATATAGACATGAAGTAAACATCCAAGGTCAACCAGCTACATAATAGCACAGACAAGACCAGAGTTTCCATGTGCTTGACTCTGCCACATAGATTATTACTTCTCTTTTATGACTTGCGAAACACTTATTCAGAGCTGATGTGTTGGTGGCCTCGTTTTCTGATCGAAGGGTTATATTACATGGGCAATAAAGGATCCTTGAAAATCCAAGGCAGGATTAGCTGCGGGGATGACACAAATGCCACCTGTGTATTTCTCTTTATATACTCCTCTTATTCCACTTAACACAGTTTTAGAAAAGATCCCTTCCCACGTGTATTTATAAACCCCACAGAGTATACACATAGGCTGGCTCATGCTTTGTATGTAAGAGAATCCTACCACTTTGGATTCTCTAGCTTTGATTATCCAGTTTTTTCTTTTTTCAGAATGATCACGGGAAAATTCTAGTGACTTTATAGACTGCAGGCTCTTAACCAAATAGAAGCAAGTCAACAGGTACTTGTGCAGAGATAACAATACATAAGACCACTTTAATGTGTTGTTAGAGTCCTATTAGCTCTTCACCTAATCCATTTCCTTTTCTTCCCACACGCACAGTAGGGTTACATTTCCCAGTATCTCTTGCAAGCAGAGTCTAACTGAATTCTTGTCGATGAGTAGACTCAAAGCGCTAAGGAATGAGAGGAAACTAGTGGGGAAAAAGCTGGGGGGGTGGTATGACTGTGTGAAAGAGACCACCCACCTCCAACAGGGCACTCTACCACTGCTTCCGCCAGTAACATCAACTCGCTTAATGATATGAATGCAAGATACAGAAAGTGAGTTCACTGATTAACAATCAGAAAAGAAGTAGAAACACATTATGGGCATTAATGGTGCAACACCAAAGCAGGAGTGACAAAGAGACCCACCCAGCTCCTCTGTACACTGGATTATGATCCCAGTTCTACCCTGAGGTGGGGACAGGGCTCATTTCAGGCTCAAATGACGTTCAGACAAATGATAGTAATGCCAGTCTTCTTATAATAAACCTCTAATTCCTGAATTGACAGGAATAAATCTCTGTTTCCTACAATGAAAACACTTTCCCAACTCACGCGCATAAACCTGTAGTCTCCTGTTCTCTTCTTCCTCTTGTCTGACCCACTCATCATCTCCTAGTCTTACATTTGGCCTTGACTGGCTTCCAGTATGTCAGCAGTGTTTACAGAAATTGACAGAATGCTCAGCAGCAACAGTACCAGCCCAGTACTTCAAGAAATCTCTAGGAGTGGTTGAGACAGTGTGAGGCTTTCTTACACAGGATGGCAGTATTGTTTTCAGGGTTTATGATTCCCAGGCTTAACTACTGGGACACCTTTTTAATGGGGAAAGTATGTTAAGCTCACCTCTATGTGCTAAACTAAACTGCTCTCACACATACAGAGGAGGGCTTTCATAATACTATTGAAATAAGGGAAAATATGAAAAACATTACTAAGTTTAAAAAGGGAGTTAATAATCTTTAGAATCTCAGTTTAACTTAAACCTTAACAAATCTAAGAGTCAATTTTGGAACCAGACATACCAAGTACCAACTAATATAGTATTTATTTGTAGCACCAAATTTTATAAACAAAGGATTAGATAATTTTGGGGGGGGTAAATCAGTCATCACCTTTTTTTTTTTTTTTAAATTTTACAGCCATACCCATTTATCTAAGGCTGACCCGTGGTAGAGTTGAATAATTATAAAAGAAATTGGCCAACACTTTAAAAAAGATATTGTCTTTTTCCAGAAAAACCTAACAGCCTTGGATTATATTAACCATTTTCCCTGTTTTTATCATATCTCCCATCACCCTGTCTTCTTTCTCTCATCCTGTTAGTTCCACTCTGCTCTAGATGTGTGGTTCTGTTCTGCCAGCTTGCGGCAGCATCCCCCAATCCACCTCCTATCATTCATTTCTCCTCCTCTGGCCTGAGCCTCTGATAATCTCCTCTGCATGATCCAATTAGCCCAACCAATCTCGATAGCATCAGTCGAGTTTCCAAATGACAGAATCTCTGCTTTTAACTCTGAGAAGTTATAAGCAAAAGAAAGAACCCTTCCCCAAAGAAGACTGCAAGAGTAAAATGGAAGATAAGTTAGGGAAATAACAACTACAGTGTTTGCCCTAGATGCCCTCTTCCTCCAAAAGAGAGAATAGGAGAGGGTGAGATGAGGAGAGATGTGTGGTGCAGAAAGTTAATGGCTTCTGACTTTTATGCTTCCCCTGGCAAGGGGGTAGAGGAAGACACTAAAACCCCAATTACTCAAAGTAGAGCTACTATGAAGCAAATGACCTATTTATCACTCCATAACAACTTTAAAGACAAAAAGAATTAGATAGAGCCTCCTACAAGGATAACACTTAATATTATCAGTCATTTTGGTTCCCACGTGCAATATAACACTTCTTCAGGGCTATTAACCCAAGGTCCAGTTGCGATTACCTGGGTGAACGAAGACAGCATTCAATCTCCAGCAGAGTGAGCATACTAAAACTACAGCTGACACTTCTCTCTGGCTATGTTTCCCAGATCAGACTGTTAATTGTAATCACTCACAAAAAGATGTCTTTTCTAGCAAAATATAGCATTTAACTCAAATCCATGTCTATATAATTAAGTTTCAGTCTGTCTGTCACATTACAGATAATGGCTGAGTGGATTTTCATTAAATTTGGAGGCTATGTGTCATGTATTAAAACTAATTTTGGGGGGCAAGTAGAAGGGTCACTGTCAAAAACAAAAAAAAAAAAAGAAAGTGTAGTTATTATCTATGGCAGGTGCATTTGAGGCAAGACGGAAGACTTAGAAGCCTCTTGGGTTGGAGAGACAGGCCATAGGTACTAAAATGACAAAGAGGGCAAGACAAGAAGTGGCTCCAAATAAGTATCAGATTGTCATTCTCTAGAGAAGCTGCTGCTTTCTAGAGGGTTGCTTCTCACTTGGGTGACTATGTAGAACTGCCCTGGTGTGCACACTGCAGGCATTTATTTAATGATAATTAATAACTTTCATAACACTGCCAAGTCCAGCAGGTCCTCAACAATTTAAAGATCCTGCGTGCATCGATACTTAAGTGCACAGACTTATAGTCGTTGTTACCCAGTTTACTGCTGAATTTTCACACTGGCAGTTTGTAATCCATTCAATTTTCATCAAGGATATTACAAAGCAGCCGAAGAGTAATTCTCTTTTCTCTGATGTATGATGGGCAACGGTCACACAATATTTTAGGAATAAAGCAGATGAATTGATCTTTCTTGGTCATTTAGCCAGCAAGTGAAATGGAAAACATAAAGGTTATAAAGTTAGAAAAACTAGGCTGACTCCCAGCTTGCCACAAATCAGCTGCAGTGAACCTGTCTCATGTTTGGTTGCATTCTCTATAAACTGACTTGAAAACTGCCCCTTCTTGTGTCAGCCAAGGTTCTTTGGTCACAGGAAAAAGAAGTCCTCCAAAGCTATTGTAAACTGAAGATCTCTGAAGAAGCTGTGTCTATATTAAAGATACCGCAAACTCTACAACCTTGGCTGACCAGAATATCGTGATTGTAGAAAGAAGAAATGTTGTAGGCTGAGACTAAGCTTAGCTTACATCTCCAGCCTGCTGTAACCCTAAAGCTAATAGTGCTGCTACAGGGTAACATCTGAAACCTATAGGAAAGATTCCCTGCTATGCTGTGGCCCACCTCCTGACAAACCTGCTGACGCATTTGGTAAATATACTGATTTTTTAACTTCTTCTTGTTCAGTGCCCAGAAGAGTTCATTCATGCTAACCTCTTCCGAGGTGGAACATGTAATTCACGGTAACTTAAATCAATGTGTCCAGGCTATCATGACTGGTACCTGGTCCAGAATAAATTATTTTTTCTATTTCCTTTACAGCAGTAGTTATTTCATGTTAAGACTCTCACAGGAAGAAAGGAGTTTAGAACTCAAGGGCAGGAAGAAAGGACCATTCTCCATGTGAGGCCTAAAGGATGCGCAAGGCCTGGTTTCATGGGCTACCTCACTCTATTTCTCACTTTGTTTTTCCCAATCAGATCAGCTTTCCTTGCTGTGCACTTACATGGCAGAAAAACGGCCATTAGAGCTTGCAGTCCTTCCAACCTTCCACTTAAAGC
Source organism: Hystrix cristata (assembly GCA_004026905.1). Classification (NCBI taxonomy): domain Eukaryota; kingdom Metazoa; phylum Chordata; class Mammalia; order Rodentia; family Hystricidae; genus Hystrix; species Hystrix cristata. The sequence continues at coordinate 12,126 of PVJO010021498.1, read as the reverse complement.
TCTCTCACAGTAAAATACGCCCATATCTGATCCATATTCTGTGGTTGTTCAGTCCATTTTTTTCTAAGGCAGCCACCCCCTCATGGCCCAGGACTGGGTACAGCAGATGGAGAAGACAGAAGAGACTGGGGAAGGGAATTCAGCTTTGAGAGAACAGCCAAGTCTGGGCAAGATGGGAACTCAGAACTTCCTAAGTGATAAGGGCAATGAAGGTGAAAGAAGAATCTTTTGTTGTTCCTAACAAGCCCCTTTCAGCCACATCTGAGTCTGTTAATGATGTGACTTCCAGAAATCACCTACAGGGAGCCTGTTTACCAGGGGATCAATCATTTGATTACAACCGATCAGTGGGTTGGAACTTTCAGCCTCCTGCTCCACCACCAGTGGACAATGATTTCATTAATCATGTCTAGTAATGAAACCTTCATTAAAAAATCAAATGGATGGAATTCAAGGAGATTACAGGTTGCTGAGCACTTGGAGGTGCTGGAAGGCTAGTGCATCTCTTTCACTCAGTTGTTCCAGAGTTGTAGCCTTTATAATCCATGGATCTAATAAGTAAACTTACTTCCTGAGTTCTGTGAGACAGTCCAGTAAATTACTGAGCTGAAGAAAAGGGCCATGCGGATTTTCCATCTATATTGAGTCACTCAGGAGCACAAGTAACAACCTGGACTTGCAAATGGCATATGTGGCTTTGGTGATGACTGAGCCATTAATCTATGGAATCTGATACTATCTCCAGGTAGATTGGGCTAGAATTAAGCAATATTTTAGGACATCCAGTTGCAGTCCAGAGAACTGGAAGATTCCTTGGTGTGAACAAAAACCTCCACACATATTATGTCAGAAATAAAGTACTGAGTGTAGTGTTTGTGTGAGGAAAAACAGGGAAAACAAGTTTCCTCTCAATTATACACACCTACCCATCTGATTCCTCTTGTAATTGTGGCACAGACAATTTCTTTCTTTCTTTCTTTTCTTTCTTTCTTTCTTTCTTTCTTTCTTTCTTTCTTTCTTTCTTTCTTTCTTTCTTTCTCTCTTTCTCTCTTTCTCTCTTTCTTTCTCTCTCTCTTTCTCTCTCTCTTTCTCTCTCTCTTTCTCTCTTTCTTTCTTTCTTTCTTTCTTTCTTTCTTTCTTTCTTTCTTTCTTCTTGGAAAGGGCTACCTTCATAAATAAATTTCTCTTCCATCAATATTATGTATGAATTTTCTTTATCATGAAATAAACAATGTCTATTTACTCTCAGAAAGCAGGGCTGAGAGTTTGCATTTAAAATGTATGCAAGCAAGGTATGAGTGATTAAATTCAGAGTTAAGTTTGTTGTTAGGGATTGAGAAAAAAGGTAAGAAGAATAAATCAATGTATTCAAAGCTAGTTTAATCAAAAGGGACTAAGCAGTTCAATACTCTCCGTGGTGATATTAGCCCAGCTTTCCTGGTCTTGTCCTCAATACTGCCCTGGCCACAGTCAGCTTTATCCCCGTATTTTGACTTATATATCTCTTTTTTTCCTTAATAGTCCTCAAAGTTCAGAGAAGAGTAATGGTGACATTTCAGATCAGACAGGGATCCCAGAATCTCCTGTAATGAGATCCCCTCAACAGGCGTGGGGATCTGTTTCTTGCAAAACCAAAATAAGCCAACTCCTCAAAACAAGCGGAAGGGGTAACAGGAGATGGGACACACTGGACCAAGACCTCTTGGGCCACCAGGAGTGGCCCACTAGCCCTGAAACATGGTGGTGACTATGGTCTGAATAGCTGCCCCCACCCACCCAGCACACCCCAGGCATATATTGAAAAGTCATTTCCAGTGCTGCTAAATTCAGAGATGAGAGGTAGGGCCTTTGGAAAGTGATTAAATCATGAGGGTATTAGTACCCCTCATTAATGGGATTAGTACCCTTATAACAGAGGCCCAAGGAAGTGTGTCCTCCCCTTTTATCCTGTGAAGACAAACATGAAGGCCTCATCTATGAAGCAAAGTGGGAGCTTTTATCCAACACTACATCTGCTGTTATCTTGATCTTAGACTCCCCAGCCTCCAGAACCATTAATACATTTCTGTGGTTTGTAAATTACCCAGTCAAAGGTATTTTATTATAGCAGTCCAAATACACTAAAACTATGGCCAACTTTACCGAAGACATAAAGACATAATTTTACTGAGCGCTGGCCCTGACCATGTGTATCCACGGAAAGATTTTTTTTTAAGGTTAGTGTTGAAAGACAGAAAAGCAGCTTGGTCTACCCAGTACTCAAACACGGAACACTCTGTACACTAACCACTGGACTTGCTGGCTGCACAACAAAGAACATATGTTAGAAAAAAATCTCTTTGAGCAATTTCCCTTTCTCAAATGTGTCCATGCTTCCCAATGTTCAGAACCCATAAAAACTTTGTAAAGTATTTAGTTTTTCTTCACTGAGGTCCTGTAACCGATGCTATCCCTTTGTTTTTTTGTCTTTATACATTGGTAAACTGCCAAACACTCAACATTCTCCTGGATCTCTCAGAGAAGTAGTAAATGTCATTGTCACCATGTTTCTTCATCAATCAGTGCTGTCCACATCTACAGACCAGTGAAGCAGAACCATGGTGGGACAGCTGGAAAGCAGCCAAGGCAGCCCTGTGTATGTCACAAGGACCAGGCATCATTCATGGATAATCAGCACCAAAGATATGACTTGAGCTTACATCAGGGACAGAAAGGGCCATCAGCAAAATCAGGAGTCAGTTCCTGTCTGTGCTTCTACTGAGAGGGATAATTACCCAATAACATGACTGAACACCTGAGGATGTTACTTTATGGGGAAGGAGGTCACAACAAAGATAAAAGTCCATACACTCAGAACAACATTGGACAAGTTTCTAGAACTTCATCTATAAGATGAAGATAGTATGAGCCCCCTTATAGTCCTGTGTGAAGAAAAGATCAGTCAGGAAATATACTGAAATTTCCATCATTTAATGTCTGTCATCTAGTAATCAGAGGCAGAATGCTGACGAAGAAGTCATGCTTTTTATTATTTCATGAAGTAGTACCTAAACAGTTTCCCTTCCTAAAAACACACACCTATAAATATTCATCCATAATTGTGAAAATAATTTGTATCATTTAAGCAATAACATGTATCAAAGGAAGACCTAAGAGGAGGTTTGGAATGAATTATCCCTGTATTCAAATATTTTGTGTCACCCTAATAAAGAGGTGACATCTGACAACATGTGTGCCCATGCAATCTTGTGAGTAGATATTTAAGTTAAAGCCACTGTTCACCAAACTTAGTATCCACGATAGCACACTCATGCTTCTATAAGTAGGAAGGGTCAAGGGCTGATTTTATGGAAATGAAATATAAAGGAAGGAGGATGATGTTTGGGGCAGAGCCAAAGAACAATGTACTTCATCCTAGAGAGCAATCGAAAGATGAAATGTCCAGAATGGAGGTATGCGTTGGCATGTGAGAGAGATGTAGATTTTTTCATGTCAAATATTTTAGTCACCTTCCTGAATTTTAGGTCACTTTGGCCATCCAGGTCATGAAGCGTTTCCATTCAAGCTCGAAGGAGAAAGCAGGATGAAAACCTACATGGAGAAGCAAATGGAGGGTAAAGGAAAGCACACCCTTTATGTACAGATATGTGGGCCATACACTACATCATTCCATGGCAGTGAGCTGGATCCAGTGAAACATACAAAAATGCAGGTAGAGTTTTTGTGAATTACAAGTAACACTTAAATCATTTGTGCCTAGATGATGCCTGCCACTAACAAATACTTCTGAACAACCAGCCCCCCAGTCTTCAGGGATACTGTGTGACACTGACTTTCTGCTACATGTGCTTAAGATCCAGCCATCACAAAGAAAGGGCACTCAGTCCCAAGGTTCTAGTCTAAATACACTCTTGTCACTTTTTATGAAGCCATACTCATGTATTTGTCTAATTAGAAATTGAAATCACAGACCCATCAAGAGAGACCACCTGTACTTACACCAATGAGCATTTTGTCTTTAACACTAGTGATGAAGGCACGTTTCACAAAACACATAATCTCATTAGCTGAAGCCACTGACAGCCAACATAAAGATGGGTATCTCAAGCCTCCTGTGATAATGGGTGACACAGAAAAATTATTAAACATTTTAAGGATTTATATTGGGAATGATCAATTAAAAACCATATTACAGAATAAAACTCATTATGTAGGGAAAGGATAGTGCCATACTCTTTTGAGTTGAAACCAAGTATGATTCTTACTATCTAATCACTTAAAAACAACACAAATCTACCATCACATAAGCACTAATAGTACATCCAAAGGAAATTGAAATTGATTTCTGTCCTAGTGTGTACTAGATCAACAAATTTCATTTATGTAGGATCCTATTGCTTTGACTCAAAGCCAAGTGGGATACCAAGTAACTATATTAATAAAATCTAATTCTTCAGGAACAATGAAAGGTATCATCATCCTAAATTTATAGATCAGTTAGTGTGAGAATAACTCTGACAGAGCCATTATATGTTATTCTATATACATGGTTGTTTTCACTGAAGTTACTTCACAATGTTTTCCTACCATAGCAATGCAGAAGTTTTTCAAAAAAAAATTAAAAATAGAAAATTGCTGCTATAAAACATACACATCACAAAGGACTCATATTCTGCATTTTTCTTAAACCACTTACCATAAAACCTTCGTTTTTTATGGCCAACTCGGTGCTGATTTCATGATTTGCAGCCAGAAACAACTGATTTCACAGCATCCGTCAGTCATAAATCTTAAGAACCTAAATTCCGAATCCCAAAGCAGAGCCCAGACACAAATAAGATTTTGCCCCAAAAAGTGTGACTTGTGTTTGCAGTTTTAGTTAAAAGGAACAAAGATGAGAAAATGACAGCCACGTTCTCCTTTTCCACCATTTAAGGAAATGTTAAAAAAAAAAAAATTTTCCCAACTGTAAGCCATGACCAGGAAGCCCTGAGAGTGCGCCTGATGAATGGCTGTGAAAAGGATAGCAGCACCACTCCTAAGAGCGGGGAGGCCATTGTCCATGGTACCCACTAAGCCACTTCAGAAGCAAGGCTGATTTTACTGAATGGCTCCCTTCGGGAAAGATACTGTGGCACTAGGAGAGGGTCCCTGAGATAGTGAGGAGTATAGTGAAGTGTGTGGGGATTCTCGTGCAAGGGGAATGGTTGACTTGTCTCAGGTTATTTACCTTGCATGGGCGTGGGGTTGAGAGCTTCCTTGGGAATGATCCCTCTATTTTAACAGCTCTCACATAAAAGGAGAATTAGACTTAATCTGTGGCAGCCAGAAAGGTATGGAAAGAGGAAAAGAGATTTTCATATAAGGATATGAGAGGTTAGGGACTTAGCTCAAGTGGTAGAGTGCTCCCCTACCAAGTGCAATGCCCTGAGTTTGATCCTCGGCACCCAAAATACATAAATAAATAAGAAGATATGGGCAAAATGAGCAACTGACTAAAGAGGGTCTAACTATTTAGCAACTAGAGATTGGTTACTAGTAGCGTTAGCAAAAGCAGATGTGACAGATTGAATCCAGCAGGTTCAGATGTGAGTGTGGACCTGCTGAAATGAGAGAAGCCATGAATGTACAAATGCCACTCCTGACTCTCAGAAAGAGTCCTGTCTTATACCACAGGACATATGCTTCATTAATTATGGAAGAGGAGAAGCGTGCGTGCAATGCAAATAATGTGGCTGCTATAAATTGCAGGGAGATGGGAGTTTCTGTGGCAATAGTGAGTTGAGACTGTTCTGTGTTCTGTACTCTTAATGATGTGGGCAGTGTGATAAGTTCTAATGACACAAAGCAAGATGAGTTTTATGACAAGAGTGCCAAGATCAGTCACAGGATGTGAGAATGTAAAGCTGGTCTGGCTTGAAGGCTGGGGTAACCATGGGCCATCGAAAAGCGCTGGGTAATTCATTCTGGTAGGTTAAGGCTGGCACTGTTGTAGTTCTTTCTTCCTAGTTTCTTTGCATCAACCTTTTCATCTGCAAGGCTAGTGCCCAGGTGTGATACCTAAAGAGTATGTTTATCTTGAACCCGGAAAACTGCAACCCAAGGAAGCTGGGATAATGTGTCCTGCTAAATTGTCAGTCACATCTGAATCCACAGAAATGGGCACTTGTTCAAAGCCTTAAATATTTACAACACATCAAATTCTCCAAACCCCAGATGTGAGTTAGGTTCATTCTGTGGAAAGCAAAGCTGTTTAAGTAGTGCTCACTGTCCCCTTCCAACAGACTGCTCTGTAAAAATTATAGTGGGCTCTCTTACACTGGGCCACAACAGAAGTCATAAATAGTTGATTTCCACACCATGAAGCCCAAACTAGGGTGTTATCTGACCTTCAGAAGATCAAGATAGAAATATAATAGCCACATTTCCCAAACAGGCCGATCTCTCTATCTCTCTCTTTCCCTGGGGGATTTGAATCCAATCCAGGGAGCATTGGCCTACATTCCAAGTCTGTCCCTTTTTTTGAGATAGGCTGTTAAGTTGCCCAGGCTGATGTGATTTGAACTCATGATCCTCCTGCCTCAGCCTCCTGAGTAGCTGGAATCACAGGCATGCACCACTGTAACCACCACATCTGGCCCAAACAAGTCAATTTTAATGGCATGGTAATGGAGTTCCTTCTGGATTTATTTATCTATTTAGACAGGGTCCCAATACATGTAGCTCAGGCTGGCCTCAGAGTCATGGCAATCCTCTTGCCACGGCCTCCCAAGTGCTGAGATTACAGCTCTTCGTCATCATGCCTGCCTCCTTCTGTTTCAGTCTTTCACCAAGAAAGCAAGCTGAAGTAGCCTGAGATTAACTACTGAGTTACTTTTCTAGAGTTTCGTTCCCTGTCACTGCTTTAAAATGAAAGTGACTTTAAAATGGCCAATCTGCAAAATCTCTGTACTTCATTTCTGCTTTCTTCAGCTCTTATCTATCCATAAAGCTCACCTTTTCTGCTTAGCTCCAAGAACACTTATTCTATTACATGGAAGGCAGTGTCACCCAATTAGAGAATCACAACTGAGCCACGATACCCTCAAATAAACTGGTTGTGATTTTGTCTTTCGATCAGGTGGACTGAAGAGTCACTGGCTCGCTCTGTGTGAACCAGTCACTGGTACCGTAACACAGCTCTTCAAGGAGATTGAGAAAACTGCACATGGAAGAAATGAGTGCGCCAACAGTTCCTCTCCCTTCCCTTGCTTCCTCCTGACTATCTGACCTTTTTCTTTCTCCTCTGTGTTGATGAATATTCCCCCCAAACAAGTCTTCTTCAGTAAGCTTCACAGTCCAGAGTCACTCTGGCTGAAACCACCAAAACCCACAATATTATTCTCTTTTCTTCATAGTTCACTACCCTGTAACTTAATACACAATAACAACAACAAAAATCATATCATGCATATTGATGGCTTCCAACTTACATCTGTTTCAGTTTTATGATGGTGCCAACACCACACACTCAATAGAAACTATACTTCTATCAGGAATTTGCTCTATTTCTGGGCAAGCAATACTGACAAATCATTTGGGCTTTCCCTATGAGTACAATATTCAATAAATCATATGAGATGTTCAACGCTTTAGCATAAACTGGGTTTTGTATTAGATGATTTTGTCCAACTGTAAGCTGATATTTAATGTGGACTAGACTAGACTCTGATGTTCAGTAGAGGTGTGTTAAGTGCATTTTTGACTTAGAATAGTTTCATTGCACCACTGGTTTACCAGGATGTAATCCCAATGTAAATAGAAGGACAACAATCTGCAAACCCAGAGAACATGTGAGAGGGTGAGCTGGTGAGATTTGAGAGTACAGACATTGAAATATAGGCATGAGTTAGTCCCTGCCTGATGGAGGATGTAAAAAAGTGATGGCATGCATCCTCCAGTGTTCCCTGTACACACTTTATCCAGTTAGCATCCAGCTCAATAGTTTACCCACTGTGACAGGAGAGTGAAGAACAGAAAGAGATCAGACCTGGGCTTTGACGACACGAATCCTAGTCTCATCTCTGCTACTGAGTAGCTGTGGCATTTTAGACAGTGACCTACTGCGTTCCCTTGGGGCTTGAAGCTCTGCATCCTAATTTTTCTGATCTTATTCGATAAAAGTTCGGAATCATGACTTTGTCTTTGAATTTACAGACAATATATGCAAATATAAGATAAACAACCCATTTAATATTTAAATAATTTATTAGGGAAATGGTATATGTTTGGTACAGGGAAATACTGGTGCTAGATGAATGGTAAAGAGATGCTTTGAAATTAGATAGAGTAAGACCACTATGAAGAAGATTTATTGTTGGAATGAAACTTGTTTTGATATGTAAGTAGAATTTGGGACACTGGAGGCAAGAGATTAATTTAGAACAAAAAGAAAAAGAAAAGATTAGATGGTTGAGTACTTATAGCTGGTTTTATAGCCTGATTATTTATTTTTATTAGTTTATGTTTGCAGTATATGTTTACATTCGTTGTGTGAAGTTGATGCACATACAGAACACATCTTAATTCCTATTTTAAATCTCCTTTACCTACATTCCCTCTTCCTCCCTCCATCTCCTGATCCCCTTCCCAGTTGAGAAAAATCTACCTTCTTACTTCCTATTAGCTATCTTTTATTTTGCTCTTTATTTATAATTTGGGTTTCTCATACATGAGAATCCATGCGCTATTTAAGCTGGTATTGTAGTCAACACACTTTCCCCCAGTGTTTGGACTTGGACAGTGAGAACGCTGCTGGTTTGTTCTCCATGACCCAGAAGTCTCAGAGGCAGGCAGGGTGGTAATGGTGGGGGGACTGCAAAGCCTTCCAAGAGTCTGAGCCCTGAAGGAGGTAAGCAGTCTCAAAAGTAGTGGTTTTATTATAAGGCAAATTGGACAAAAAGCAGACCTGCTTCAATTTAAAGCCATACAACTAGAGGCGATTAAGCTTGAGTGATTAAATTCCAGAAATTAAATACCTATAAAAAGAGTTCTAGCAAAAGGATCTGTCTTGCACACATTTTGACCATTAATCTGAATGTTCTTTAGCTGTCCAGTAGGACCTCTCCCTTTCCTTCATTTCTGATTACTCAGGCAGCTCATGAGATATCTAGGACAAGGATAATCAGTCCAGAGAAAGGTAGTATCTAATTCATTTCTAACTTTCTTCCATGAAACTTTCAATGTTTCAGGAGAAGAGATACAAATAGAAAAAAGGAGGCTGAATGCCACAGAACTAGTGTAGCAGGGATGAGTGATTTATGAATGAAGAGATTCATAAGTCAGCTTGTATTTTCAAGTAAAGTCATTGATATGGGAAACAGTTGTCTTTCAGTTAGCTGATGTTGGAATATAGTGTGCCCACAAGGGGAGCAGGGGAATTGTGAACCTACAACTGGAGCTTCCAGACACTGTGAGAAATGATATTTCTTTCCAATTTAGGTCCTGGCCTGAGTTCACCATATTGGCTCTGTCTCCCTATATACCCTTCTCCTGTGGAGCAAAGAAGACAAGCAGCCAGAGCTCTGTCAGCTCTTCTGATAATGCAGAAGTGTGCACGGTGAACCAGAAGCTCTGACTGGCCACCTAAGGCAACGTGATCTACAAAAATCTAAAGAAAGGCTAAAAAATGGACATACAAGAAGGAGGATCATAAAATAGTGGAGCATCTCACAAGTGATGTTGCCTTTGGTTTGATGAAATGGAGTACAGTTCTATTTTATAAGTTATCAAGGTTGTTTTGTTTCATTTCTTGAAAGTTATGGAGGCTCCAGATTTTTCCATACAGGTTTTACAGGTGAAAGTTAAGTTGGAAGAACAGAAAGGGAGTTCTAAGTAACTTGCTTTAAAACAAAGTTTCCATAGAAACCTCACATTCATATTTTTCATTTCAGGGATGACCAATTGAAAGACACAGACTTGTCTTGAAACCACACTGGCATAGGAAAGCCATTAGTGCTACTTAGATTATTTTTGTTTGGGGCTGTTGAGTCATCATGGGAACTTTGACTCCCCAAATATTCCTCTGTTCAGGGGTTGGAAGTGGTAAAGGGTGAAAGTTTGGATAGAGAAACTCTGCCATTCCTGATCCAAAGAATCTCCCCAGAGAAGACTGAACTTCACTGCTAAGATAGTCATGATATTAAATTTAAATTATATTTAAAAGGAAGTGTGTCATTTCTTTTATTTGCCTTTAAGAAAAAGGGCAGAGGTTTAGAAAAATGGTTAAGAAAACGGAGGTCTGACACGCCCACCACGCCACGGGAGGCTCACAGCTCGCTGGAGGGGTGCCTCAACAAGCCCACACACCTGCAAGGACCTGCTGGATTCCCGTGAGACACCTGGGATGCACGAGCACCCTGCTAAACAAGGAAATACGGCCTGCTGAGGTGAGAAAGGTGCGTGCGCCAGTCTCTGGACCCGCCCACATGCCCACCACGCCAGGGCGGCGCACAGCTCGCCCACGCGCCGGCAGGGTCTGGATCCATCAACATTTAGGCATACAGTCGGGGACTGAACACGGGTAACACTGTCTTCTGCTTTTCCCCCAGACTTTATTTTTGCTGTTTTTTTTTTTTTTTTTTTTTTTGGGTTGTTTGTATGTTTGTTTTTTCCCCCTCTTCTCCCATGGTCCCTCTTTTAGCTTTTTGCTTTGTTATTCTCTTTTCCCTTCTTCTCTCTGAAGTCACTATTACCAATTGGAACCAACCATGACCTTGTCATTGAAGATAACTCTGGAGGTCTAAATGTCATAAGATCCAAGAAACACATATACCCAGAAGAAACCGCAAAAACAAACACTCCCAAGGAGGACGCTATTACGTATCTTTTTGTTACCTCATACAAAGAAAATATCACACCAACTTGGAGAACAAACTGAGAAGGATAACGTACATATGTATACAAAGAAAATGACCAGACATAGAAGCAAAACGCAACCCCAAACCCCAAGCCCAATCAGCATAAATACAGAAGACAATGACATCGAAGATGTCAGAAATCACCCAACCAAACTCTCAGAGATGATAGCAACAGAAGTTCAAAAACAGATAGGTGTAGCAATAGAGAACATCAGGCTAGAGGTAATAGACCAGGTCAGAAAAGAGATGACCAATATAATGAAAGATTTGCTTAGTGAATTCAGGGTAGACACAGATAAAAAACAGAGGAACTAAGAAAAACAATCGAAAATTTGAATATACAACTTAGCAAAGAAATGGAGCCCATGAAACAGATCCAAACAGACATACAAGAAATAAAAAACTCGCTGGAAAGTATAAGAAGCCGAATGAACGAGAGTGAAGATAGAATATCAGAACTAGAAGACAGGTCAGCAATCAGTGAGAATGAAAAGAAAGACCTGTTGAAAATAACTAGAGAAAATGAAAAATCACTACAACATCTGCAAGATGATGCTAAGAGGAACAACATAAGAGTGATAGGAGTAAATGAAACAGCAGGAGACAATATGAAGGATATAAAGAGATTATTTACAGAAGTAATGATGGAAAACTTCCCAAGCATGAGAAAAGAATTGATATACAGATAAGTGAGGCATATAGAATCCCAATTACTCATAACCAAAATAAATCCTCACCAAGACATATAATAATCAAGATTCCAGAAATTCAGCAAAAGCACAGAATAATGAAAATTATTAGAGAAAAAAGACAAATCACCTATAAGGGTAAACCCATCAGAATCACAGCAGATTTCTCCAGACAAACCCTAAAATCAAGGAGAGCCTGGAGCAACATATTCCAAGCCTTGAAAGAAAACAATCTACAACTCAGATTGATGTACCCAGCCAAACTATCCATCAAATTCAACAATGAAATAAGATACTTCCATGACAAAGAACAACTGAAGAAATTTATAACCTCCAAACGACCTCTGCAAAATCTCCTGAAGGACATCCTGGAGAAGGAAAGAGCTAACAACATCTACAAGGACACTAAAAAAATCCCACCAGGAAAGACAAGCAATTGAACTAAAGTGAAACACAGAACCAACTACAGAAAAGATATATGGCAAAAAAGAGTCAACTCATAACAGCTGTAACCATCAATGTAAACGGGCTCAACTCAC
>PVJO010021497.1:0-29879 GCA_004026905.1 Hystrix cristata | reverse complement strand
GATTTGCATACATTCCTTGCATTTTCCTCACTTTACTTTGCGGCCGGCTGCGAGTCCGCCACGCCAGCCCCGCCGCCTCGGACCCAGCGGACTATAGACTGAAACCTCTGCAGACTGTGAGCTAATAAACCTTTCTTCCCCTAACTTTGGGTGTCGGGTATTCTGTCCCAACAACGAGAGAAAAGTAACTAAAACAATGTAGTAGCCAAAAATAGTAATAATTTACTGTAATCCTTTCTCACAGTTCCAAAGTTGACTAGGTTCAGCTAGGCAGTTCTTGCTCTGGGCTTCTCCCACGGGCCTGGGGGCTTTCAAAGACGTCCTCACTCATTATGCGGAGGTGAGGGCATATTATATTAGTGGGATCTCAAGTGCAGGTGTGAACCAGAGCACGTGCTCTCCCAAGATGGCCTGGGCTTCCCCAGAACATGGTGGCCAGGCTCCACGGCCATCTGTCTTGACGCTGGATGACTCTTCATGAGCAGCCTCTGCAGATACCTGGTGTCACATCTGCTGTACTCTATTAATCATAACAATCATCATTTCTGCCCAGGTTCAAAGACAGGGTCTCAGACGTACTTCTCGGGGGCAGGAAGGACAGGGAATGGAAAGATATTTCAATAAAACCAGAAGATATTGTTATGTCTATCTTTAAAAAATAAAATCTTCCATAACCCCATGCTAAGCCTGAAAGACCTACTTCCACATGTATTTTATGTGAAAAGTAGACACCGGTCTTGCCTAAGCTAATGATTTTATGGGTTTTTCTATCGTATGCAGCCCCATCTCATCCTAACCTAGCTCCCTGGCTGGGGTCACTCAGAACTGATCTACATTTTACAGAGTTCTCACAGGCTTGCTTCTTCTGGAGGCTTCTTCCAAAGAAGATTAATGACAACAGAATGGAAAGAAGAAAATGTGGTTGGAATCAAGCCAAGCACAGTCAGAGCAACACAAAGTGGGGAAAGAAATGGGAAAGTCCTAAGAAGTCAATCCATATTTCCATGAGGCATAGCTATCTATTGCACTTGATAATAAGAAAACCAGCATTATATGACTCTAAGAATCCTAGAGATTATAATTAAGTTCATAAGAATTCAAGAATGAGAATCCTAAAATATTAAAATGGATAAGAGATTCCTCATGGCAGTCTCATTAAATAGAATTTTTGTACATGTTATTACTGAAGTAGTATCTGAGAGAAGATCCTCTGGTAGGTTTTTGAAATGTAATTTCATATTCTCATATGTTTTTTCTTACGAAAATCCCTGAGAGATAATTTGTCAATTCTCCATTCTATTTTCTAACAAAATAAAGGAACAAATAAAGGAAACACAAAAGCATTCTTTATTCAGCCAGAAATGTTCCAATTAAGCTCCTTGGATGTGTTCATTTTGTCCTGAAGGAGTCATGCGAGCTGCCCGCTCAGGTGCAGAACAGCAGTCTCTCCCGGGGCGCTAAGGCTTGGGGGTAACGCAGCAGGGCTGGCGTAGAATCACCCTGCCCACCTTCTCTTCTAGAAACTACAGTTAATGTGGCCTTCCATAGTTTGTTGTTTTGTTTTGGATCGTAGTATTTTTCCTGCTTATTTTGCTTTTAAAATGCCTTGGGCTTAACCAATACTAAATTCAGTTTGGAAATTCAAATGGAGAAAGAGTATTTCAATTAACATCTTTCTCCTTCTTCCATCAACCCCAAGGGAAAAGCAACAAGGGATTTAAGATATAAATCTATTTCATCACTAGCAATGTTGGGAGGAAGGAAGGAAGGAAAGAAGGAAGGAAGGAAGGAAGGAAGGAAGGGAGGGAGGGAGGAAGGGACGGGAGGGGAGGAAAGGAGAAGGGAGGGGAGGAAAGGAGAAGGGAGGGGAGGGAAGGGAAATACTAATAACAAAACAATCTAATGCATAGGAACATTTAAATTCTTCTCTTCTTGATTTTATTGGATCTTCCTGAAATTAAATCTCTATAGACACATCAGTCTCTCGTTTCCACTAACTTTCAGAATTTTCTATACTTTATTATGTTCAAAAATAGAGTCCCCATTTACCAGTGAGATGACTCACTTTTCATTATCACCCTTCAGACATGGCTTACACGCAAGTCCAAAGGAGGTGGCAGGACATACCTGTACTACTCCATCTGCTGATGTTGACCGCTCTGTCCCTGCGACCAGAAACACACGACCTCTATCTCCGGTTGTCTGTTGTACACACCCTTGAAGGCCCACCGCAAAGGTCTCCTTTCCTATTACGTCTTCCTTCAGCCTCTGAATTAGAATTAACCTCTCCCTCCGCATTCAGCATAAACATTTAGTGCCTTCTAAATGCTGGGCAACGTTTTAGGGGCAGGAGCTACAAGAGGGAAAACATGCAACATTCCACCCATCTACTGCAAGAGATAAACATTAGTCGAGTAAGCAACGAATCAATGAACAGGCAATTGAGACAAAGGCTGGTGAACGGGTGGCCTGGTGTTGTGACGGGGGCTTTGACTAGCCATGTATTAAATTAGGAACTATCAAGGGCTTGAAATTTCATTCGACTTGTGAGTTAACAAAATAGCCCGAGGATTTTACAAACATGTAATAACAGAAGATACAGGATTTCTGGGTCAAAGACATGAGTGGTTTGTTACTATACAACAAACAGCAGCCAAGGCAGTGTCTGGCGTGCCTTCCCCCCACCCCGATCTCCTCAGGGCAGTGAGATGAGGGGTGAACGCTACCTGCTCTTGCAGTAAGGTGGGCCACAGGGAAGGACCCCACATTCTAGAAGCTTGCCTATGATCAGGCTGTCCATCTGCCCACCTATCCTCTGGAGAGAAAAAGACATTAACCTGAGCAAATCTCCCCAGAGGAGAGGAGGGAATATGATGATTACCCTGGACTGTGGATGAACGTCTCTGCGGAGGAGAAAGAGAAGGCTTTATCACCCCAGGTGTCTCCAGGGAGGTGTGTCTCTATCTCTCAGGTCCATTTTAAGAATCATTGTCACTTATACTAAGAGCAATGAGAAGTTAAACAAGCATTTAAGCCAAGGAACTATATGATGCGTTTTGCATTCAACAAAACTACTCTCTGTGTTGTCAAGGCTGCATTAGACCTTGTGCTCTGGCTTCCCTGGAGCCATCAATTACGGTAAATTCCTTGAGCTTGTTCCCACCATATCCTACTCTCCCACGTGGATCCCCAACACAGCACAGCTAAGAACCTCAGAACTCATCATTGTAGAGGAGGAAAAATTCCACCTCCAGTCTCTACGGGTCCCAAGTAGGCCTGAGAATTAAATTTACGTTAGGCAGACCAACAGGAAAAAAGTGCGCAAACATATTTCGTACAAGTTTCACATGGCACAGGAGCCCTAAAAAGGAAATGAAAACATGAAGAAGTGGAGCTACTTATCTACGAAACTGGACAAAGAGTACTAGATTTTGAGACTGTGACAAGGCAAAGTGAACTGGGCTAAGGTCGGGAATGGGGTAGAGAAATAGCCAGGAAGATAAGGGTTAGCATGGCAAGGTTTGCTTTGTACACATTTCCTTCAGCCTAAGATTTCCGTCCTTGATAATATGCATGCTATTTTGTAGAGAGGACATCTTTCACATGGGAAACTCATCTTCTGCTTTTAAGAAATAGAAAAGAGGTCAGAATGATCTTGCATTGCACCTGCTGTTTTTCAAGTACTTCTAATTCAAAACAGTCAATATGCCAAAGAGGAATATTTTTAACTCCTTCATCCTGCATCATTTATTGCTCACCTACCATGTGAAGAACACCAGTTTGAATATAAAATTATATTCACTGTTGAGCCAGTTAGTAAGAGAAGCCTCCACCTCCCCACAGCTTCCATTTCAATGTGCTTTGATATATGGATGTGGTTAATTTCAAATTAGATCTTTTATTCTGTCAACTTCTCTACTTAGGATAATTGGAGGTGTCCATCATAGAAATAATATAGACAAAAATGATTCAGATTCACCAAATGTTCGACTGCTCTAAAAAATAGCCTCTGAATTAGGCTAAATCAGGGTGGTTTGTATGAGGACTGTGAGCTGGTTTTGGTGGCCTTGTATATAAGAAAAACAATATACAAGGACTTAGGAACCAGCCTAAGAGTCCAATGACAGATGGATGAAGACTATGTGATGTATGTATACAATACTATTCGCCCTTTAGAAGGAAAGAAATTATGTTATTTGAAACAACATGGATACATCTGGAGGACATTATTTTAAGTGAATAAACCAGGCATCAAAAGGCGAATACCACATGATCCCATTTGCATACAGCCTTAAAAAGTTGAATTCATAGAAGCAGAAAGTAGAATGGTGACTCCCAGGAGCTGAGGATGGCAGGGTTGAGGGGATAAGGGAAATGTATTTCAAAGGATATAAAAGGAGGACTAAGTTCAAGAGATCCACCATACAACAGGATGACTACAGCTAGTGCATTTTACACTGAAAAATTACTAAGAAAGTATATTTTAGGTGCTCTCACCACAAAAAATTATTAAATGTGTGAGGTAAGGCACAAATTAATTAGTTCAATGTAGCTATTCCATAATGCCTACATATTTCACAATATCACGTTGTACACCATAAATATATACAATTTTGTTTGTCAATTAAAATACTTTTAATCAAGAAGTTTCAAAACAATGCAAGATGCAGCTCTGAATCTAGGATTGGTGAAAAAGTGAAGGATCTGGAATCTAGTGTGATAGGAGGAAGTACCAGTTAAGCCTGGAAATGCATGATGGGTAAGAAGGACGGAGGAGGAAATGGCTTCATGTAAGGATGACTTGAGAAGCAGCCGATTGGTTTTACATACAAGATACCGATGAAAGCATTACCTTTCAAATTTTCCCCTTCACCACAAATTTAATAACTTTATTTTCACTGCAGCTCCATCAATTTTAGTTTGAATGTGCTGTGATTCACTTCCCCAGAGCGTTTGCATAATATGTATCCCGCAGGTTTCATTTCTGTAAATCACCGCTTTGTGGAGAAGGGGGGTGGATTCCGGGCAAGCTCCAGCCTTTGAGTAAGTTTGGAGACCAAAGAGAGATTGTGTTTCCTGATTGCTAAGTTATCTCTGCTGTTCACTGAGAAATTATTTTCCCTATAACATTTCCGTTTGTATATTCGATAAAGTTAGTATCTGTGAAATCAGTTGATTCTCACAGCGCTAAATTATACCAGAATAGACAGAAGATTGACTTCCTGGTATTGACAAGAGAGAACTCTCAGTGTCTTTTGACTTATTATCTCTGGCAGTTGGAAACAATTACAATAACATACAAAATTACTTCACAGGGTATGTTTAGAGAGCAAGGAAAATGAATGGAGAGATGGAGTCTTACTATATTTTTGTCTTTTGACGAAGATTCCTATTTGCCATCAAACATGTCCTCTGAAATGAACTGGAGCTACACGATGTAAATTGATTTATCCACACCTTAAGAAATACCTGAGGTTTTAATTGCTTCTGCAATATTTATGCTTACATAAATAATTCAACGGCAAATTAATCCAGCTTTTGTAATTACCTCCCACAGAGGCACACGGCTCCGTCCCAAGGACTTAATTGCGGTTTGATGAAGGTATTTAGGTCACGACAACCAATAAGCTGTAGAGAAACTTTTAAAGACATAAGGGAAAGAAATCTATAACCTTCGAGTCTCAGCTCTGAGAAAGAAACATAGTATTTGCACTTAATTCTAAACGCTGCAGGCTTCAGAAAGCCTCGCTCTGCTAACAGTGAACCTTCTAAAAGCACGCTGCCTTCGCATTACCCACCTGCTCATAGCACACCGGCTCCTTATTTTGCTCTTCAGTGACACCTGTCTCCGAGTCAGCCGCTCTCCACACTCACGGGTGCAGTCAGTAATCTCCTCTGTGGGGTTTCATTCTTCCTCCTGGGTTATTGGATGTTGTCGAGGGAGGAGACACCTTTCATTCTGCACACTGTCCTTTAGCCCCTTCCGGGGCCAGTGCTGCGCCCCTGGATAAGGCCCTCAGGCAGAGGAGAGGCCTGTCAGCCCAGCGCTGGCATCTTAGGGGATTCCCCAGCAAGCAACAGCTCTCTTCTTCCAAGAATTCATATTTAAAAAGCCAGGTCCTCGTCACACACACAAAAAAGGTAAAAGTTACGCATCCTGTCGGTTTACTAGCTGGAAGAGTGGTTAAAACTGGCATTGGATTTTATAGCTCATTAAATGATTCAGTTACATGATCTAGCATATTCTACTCCTGATAGAAATGTAAAGGAAGTAGTGCAATTCAATTGTATAGATGGGAGTCCGAGGCTTAAGAAGGTTGAGGAGTTTTCTCCATGTGAACAAGATAATTATGTATAATATCAGACTCACACACAGGTCTTCTTATCCTCATGTTAGCAGGGACATTGGTTCACTACTGGGTATCTAGATCCTAGAATAACACCTGGCACATAGTAGGCTCTCAATACATTTTTGTCAAATGAATGAATTGTAGGCCACAAGCCTTTTGTTTTGAATCACACTGCTTTCCCAGGATATATGGAACCCCTCTACTTTTTTTTTTGGAGACAGGGTCTACCTATGTAGCTCAAGCTGGCCTTGAACTTACTACTATGTAGTCCAGGCTGGCCTCGAACTTGTAGCGATCTTCCTGCCTCAGCTTCTCGAGTGCTGGGCCTACAGGTATATGCTACCACACCCAGCAGAATACCTCTACTTTAAAGAGGTGAGAACATAGTTCAGTGGCAGAATGCTTGCCTACCAATCACGCAAGAGGCCCTGGGTCAATGTCCGGTACCACAAAAAAAAAAAAAAAAGAAAAAAGAATTAAATTCAAAGCACTCTACTTCAAATGCTGTCCACCACCTAGAGCCCCTCCTCTTTTCTACATTCTATCCAGCCTATACCAGGCTTAGGTGAGGTGTCTCCCATGCTTTGGAATAGCACTCTCGTTTCCTCCGCTGTAATGCCTTCTAGAGTGTTCGGTCAGGCACTGTTTACAGTGGCTTCTAGTTGGAGGTTCGTCCTGTCTCTCAGTTCTTCTCAGTAGTCCTTATTTCAGCCAAGCCAGGTGTGTCCGTGTTAATCCACAGGTGGGATCCATTTGTCCTGAACATTAAACAGCTAAACGGCAAAATTTTGGCAAAGCAGCAAGCTAAATCCTTTTAACTCTTCCTGGGACCATGGAAAAGAATACAAAGCAGGTCTGATAGCAAAGGGGAGAAAGGAGACATAAACCCACATGAAAGATTCCTCTAAGTGGCGGCCCATTTTTTTGAAAAGCCATCCAAGCAAACTGTCAGAGAATTCATTTCAGAATAGATGTTCAGCACAGTGGATTTGTAGGAAGGAGAGCTGCAGCTTCCCAAACTTGAACTGAAATAAGCTCAGACTTGACTTAGGTGCGATTAACAAGGTAGATGCTCATGACGGCAGCAGCCGCCACACGGATGCCTAGATTGAGCTGATGGATGAGTAGGCTGCCTGCTAAGATCAGTTCTTCATTAGTCTGAGATTATCCGGGCCCCAGATGTAAAAAGCCTTAACTCAAGCTCCCTTTTTTCTTTTTCTAAAATTGTGTTTCTTAGCTGCATATTTTTCCCACATTCTAACTAGAACAAGCACAAGGACTTTTCCTGAGCCCTGTCCTTCCCCACAGTACATGCCGATTCCTGAAATCTTCTGTAGATGATGTTTTGGTGTGACTCTTTGCTCACTTGAACTGACGGTGTCTTTCTACTTCATCGTGCCCTGTAGGCAACCTCCAGACACCCCTTGGTTTAGCTGAACCCCAGAGACTGTGGTTAATAAGCTGCCTTTAGCCCTTTAGGGTAGAAGTGAAGGGCAAATGTTCAGTATTTTCTTATTGAATTAAAGCTCACTCAAGTCTAAGTTTACAAATGCATACTTATTTTCAGATATTACAAATAACAGTTAAAACATGGTTTCTCAACCTGTGATCTAAAAATGGATTTCACTGGGTCTTCCTTTAAGTTATATGATCAACTTCATGGTGGACACAAATGTTTGTTTTTTTTGAAAGGAGAGATGTTAACTCTCATTAGCTTCTCAATGGAAAAACATACAGCTTTACAACCAAAAACTCCCTGAAGCTTGCAGAAGGGCAGAGACACCTGATCTTTTTGTAAGTTACATTTCTGCAGAGTGAATGATCTTCTTTGTTATACTTATGTGTAACTTTTGTTCTCCTGCTGCCTAGAAGGCCAAAAGGGCATCAGCGTGGACCTCAATTTCTTTCAAAGTACTATTTACAGGATTTGTTTATGTCAGTGTAGTAGTTATTTTTCTAGAGCCAATGGTTTGTAAGACAGCAGACTTAATACAGGACATTTACACGTTACAACATTCACTCATAAGCCAAATGCAGGCAGAGTGCCGAATGTCTATGTATGCACTGGAGACCTGAAAGATCCAATCGAGGGCTGGGAGCCCACAACACTGTCCCACGTACTTTCGTGTCTGCAGATGCTGGCTGAAGAAATCTTTACTGGAACCAGGATATGACACTCACAGCAAAATGAAAACCAGAGTTCCCCCAAAGCAACAGCAGCCATCCTCCATGACAGCAAGACCCCGAGCGCCTTCTGCAATGAGAGCAGCTGAGTTCCCTTTGGGAGAACCAGCCACAACAGAGCTTCTCCTGGCAAACAGCCGGCCGCCATCTTCCGCTCCCTTTCTCCTTTATGTTGTGTTGGCAGTAATCCTCAGGTGGATCTTCTACACCCAGAACCACACAACTCAGTCCAGCTGGAAGTTCCTGCTCAAGCTGACTTCAATAATGAGTCCACCACAGGCAGAGAATCTACCCTCATGTTCACACTGTAGGGTTCATACAGGCCCAGCAAGATGCAGCTGAAGGAGAGAAATAGAACCTGTCTAGGAAAACCATCTAGCAAAATTAGCTCCTGTCCAAAACCAAGAATAAAGAGTCTGTTTCGTAGAAATGTCATCAATTCCCCCAAGAGCCTCTCTTACTCCTTTGATATTCAAATCTTTCTCCTTTTAAGGGCCTCTCATTTGACCATTGCAGCTGATTTTCCGTCCCTGAGTATCTGGCAGAGTTAGGCCAGTTAGACCAGTTGACAAATGAAGATTGGAAAATCACTGCTTACGTGAAATCCTGCCTCATTGTAATGTTTGCAGTTTCACATTTCAAATTGCCTGTTTTGATGCCGGAAAGTTTCTATACTGGGTGGCCTGGACACAAGAATTAACCACTAAGGGCTATCTAAGAGCAGAAATTTTAAGTGGTCAGTTAATTAGTGAATACTCTCATGCTGCTATATTTAACAAATTTGTAGCTGCTGTGATTCAGATAATACATATTCAAATAACTAGGGACCCTCTCCATACATCTAAATGGTAACAGCAGTGATCCCTAAATAGTAGGATTATGGGTAATAAGAATGATAAGTGACGTTAATTGACTGTTTGCTATGCACGTTTAGCACTGAGCAGAGCCTCATTTAATATTCACAGAAACCCCTAAGAGAGCTACTATTATTTTCTCTCCTTTCAAATGAGAAACCTGAGGTTTAGAGAGGTTAAATACTTACCCAAGGTCACATTGCTAAGTGGCATGACTAGAATTTAACTCAATTTGTCTGACTTCAGAATCTCGACTCTTAACCTCCCCCTTTATTTGTATTTTCTTCTTTCATACAACAAAATGTATTCATCGTGTCATAAGAAGGAACAATAGTCATTTCTCAAAACCACTGAGCACAACTGTCCCTTGTATGGCTTTTCAGCCATGTATCCCAATCTGTCTGTGGGCCGCTTGATGAGTATGAAGTATTGAAGTTCATTTCACTGGTCTTTGACACAACTAGTACTTAAATTTCTTTTTTTAAAGTGAGTATTTTAGACAAAGGTTTTTAAAGGCTACCCAATCTATGGCTAGAAGCATTGGATTTTGTTGTTTTTAAATTTCCCCCTTTGTCTGGAATATCCACTCACCTTCTACTCCTGTGCATCCCAAACAAAGTGGGCACAGGGGAAAACTGAACTGGACAGAAAGGGCCAGAAGTTGCATTTTATCCTGTGTAGGACAGAAAAGGTTTATTTAGAATTTATATGTCTTCATTTGTAGAATATCTACTCATATTCTTTAATCATATGTTCAGTGGATAGTAAATATTTTCTATATAGATTTGCATTCATTTTACATATTACGTTAATGTTTAAGTCTTAGTCACAGTTTGTATGTATTAATACAAGCATGGATAACTCTCAACAACCTGCTCCACATGCCAGTCAGCGTCCGCCTGAGGCCAGGAGCCTCACCCAAGCGGGTTACTCTCATCGTGATGCTAGAAACCTACAAGGTTTCTTAGGGCCCAGCCTGAGACCTAGAACAATGGCACTTCCCCCTCACAATTAGTCAGAACAAGTCACAAGGTCAACCCAGAGTCAAGGGGCCGGAAATGATACAGCTAAGTTGCATGATAAAAAGCAAGCCTGCAGGGAGCAACAGAGTTGAAGTAAGTGATGCAATCTGTTACACAAATATGTGTGGGGGGGGTTGAACTTCAAAGCATACTTGCATTTCTAAAATTTATAATATTAATATTTAGTCCTGACCAATTACAAGAACAAGGTATCATGACTGTTGTCTCTGAGAAAGTTAAATTGAGTCAGGGTATCTGAGTTGTTTAACACCAAGTAGTTTGGAATCAACAGAGACAACTTTAATCCAAATCTATTTGCAAAGGTTTTCCCTCAGGCCACGTTTGGATTATTGAATTTATTCAGTGTGATAAAAATGTGATGTTATGGTTTATATAGAGACATGCCCAAAGGTCTCATGTGCACACAGGCAGGACTTTGAAAGGTGATTGAGGGAGTGATATAGTTGGCTTGTCGTTAGGAGGCGGAGGCTGGTGAGAAGGGCCAGATCACTGGGGAGGCATGACCAGGAAGGGTATGTCTCCTTTCTAGGCTCCTCCCTTATCTCTCTGCTTCCTGGCCGCCATGGTGTGAGCAGCTTTGCTCCACCAGGACCCTCTGCCATGCCATTCTGTCCTGGAGCCAGTGGACCATGGCCTGAAACATGAGCTAAAAAACACCTCTGCTCCTTTCATTTGTGGGTGTCGGGTATTATGTCCCAGTGTCAAGGAAAGTGACCAAGACACCTGGCTAACTGCCCAGTAAAATTCAGTCCCTGTTGTCCTTAGTATAGAAGTGTAGCTACCTGGGCCCCCTTGAAGAGAACTTCAAAAGACTGATTTCCATCAATATAATGTCAGCAGAGGTGGTGTGCACCAGGCCCAGGTTCGTTAGAAAAAAGCCTGCCTCCTCTACAATCTCTTTCCCCTTTGGCCAAGTAGATGAGGACAAGACTGTCCAATGAACTTCAGAAACAATGGGTGCATTCTACATTCGCCACACGTGCACATTTGAAATGGGCGCGTATAGCTGAGGAATTGGGGTTCTGATTTAATTTAAAATGTGGGTACTCAATTGGACAATCCAGCTTAACAGGTGGCAGAGCCCCAGGTGGAATCACTGTGTGTGTACAAGACAGATAACGTTGTCCCATAATACATCCTTCGTAAGTTCTGAGGGGAATAGAAAGGATCAGCTTGATTTTGCTATTAACTTACTCTAATATCTCTAGTAAAGTAATTCAAATTCATTTAAATATTTTTATGGCATTAACAGAATAGAGTACTTGGGACTGAGGTTGAAAACAAATGGGAAGAAACTGGAATATATAAATGTTCTCTAAATTGGAAAAACTACTTGTCAGAAACCAAAGAGTAGTCCATATTTTAGGAAGTAAAATAAAACATATCAAAGGAACAAATTCTTATTATGGTTACAGTTTGATATTTTCATATTTTCTTGGAAGTAAACATTAAACTCTCTTTTAAACTATGGAAATAATTTGCTTCTCCAACTGCTAAACAAATTATCATTTGAGGCAACCTGATATAGAGTAAACAAACATAAAGCCACCTTTTTATAACATCTGTGAATTCCCCCCAACCCCCAAGCAGTTCTATCTTTTATCAGTATTATTGTAACAACTTCGTACTTCCGATGAGTTGAGAAATGCTGCTGCCCTGGCCACTTCGAACAGACATAGTGCTAGAGCTGGCCCATGCACACTGACATTTGTCACTGGCGAGACAACCAGCGTGGCCAGCACCCTGCTTTGTGGATGGGCTGATGCTAAAGGTCAAGAAAATAAGCTTTTTTCCTTCTAGTAGAGTGGAGAAAGAAAACTTGGCAGCGTACACTGTTAATTGGCTATTAATATTTTAATTTTCAAGGTGGGAGAAATTCTTGGCATGGTGCTGTCTTGCACACCATCACATGTAGAAATCAGTTGAAAATGAAAATACTTTGACACTAAAACACCAGAACACATCAATTGCTTTTTAGCTTGTGTTTATTTATAAATAGCTCTAACTACCACCAGAAAAGGTTACCGTGATAGCTATTAATGGCAGTGAGTCTCACTGATAAAGGGACTGATGATTTAATTAAAGACAAAGCCATGACAGAGAATGAATGGCCCAGGCTCCATTATCTACTCTCAGGGTTCTCCATCACCTCCCTCAAGGAGGACCCCTTTGCCGGTGTCTATGGAGCCCCCGACTGAGAGTCAGAGAGAGCCAGCTCATACTGTGGCTCCTTCTCCTACCAGCTGGGTGGGTGGGAGCACGTTACCCGCGTGAACCACAGGCCCCTCTTCCCTGTGAGGCTTAAATGGACTAGTGAAGATAAAGTGTATAGCACACAGTGACTGCACATTGTTAGGATTCAATACACGGAGCTGTCATCTATTTCCAGAGAGTTCTCCATCCTCGTCCTCCCCTACCCAACACCACTACCCCTAGATGTACAGCTCTACGGGATAGGTGGCAACTCTAGTCTCGTTTCATCTTTACAGCCTCAAAATCCAACTAAAATAGCCTTAGAACAGAACAGAAACTTAGACATATTTTAGGCAGGTGAAGAAGAAGCTACTCCAACAGGTAGGTAACATGCACAAGTTAGTGTAGTTACCGAACAGAGAGATGGGAGATCAGCAGATGCCCCAAACCAGTTTAGCCAGATACCCTCCTCTCTGTTACCTTCGATAAAGACCGCACTGCTTTCCTTACTTTCCCTAGCTAGTGTGCTTGGTAATACATTACATTCTCTTTTATTTACAAAATCGTGATCACAGAATAGAATGTAGGACCCTCTACTTTTTTCCTATTTGTTGGATTTATGGGGTCTCAGTTAACAAATAATATTTTTTTAATATGCTTGTTTCATGCTTGATATTTAGATGTCAGATATAGCCTCAACACGAGGGTTTGAAGATTTTCCAGGCAGTCCAAATCCAAGGCCAGATCCAAATCCAGTCCACTGCATGAGATCACAGGGGACAGATACCCTAAAATGTATCCTCATTACCCTTCATCTCGCTCCAACCATCTCTCTCTCTCTCTCTCTCTCTCTCTCCCTGTCTCCACCTCCTTACTTATTTTTGGCTATTGTTTATGGTTGTGAAGATCTTCACAGTGAGGGGTCTATATAAGAAGTTACCAACACATTATTTCTGCCTGTGACACATTGATTGCAGCCAGTTTTCTAAGAGTCTTCAGTTGATCTCCTTCATCACTGGTCTAAGGCCAGGGATCCTATGAGGACACAATTCTAAGGGGATGGTACACAAAAATGCGAAGATGTGTAACAAATGTGGTCAGCTGCCAATCGAGTGTTTGTGCTCCTTTTCCGCAGCATAGTTGTTAATGGAAGTAGCCACCTGGCCAGGGAACACCTTCCTCTTACCTTTTGCATCTACATAGTGCCATGGGACTTACTCCTACTAGGACTATATGAGCAGAAAGGATTATGTGTCACTTCCTGACTGTGATAGCTAGAAGGAGATACACCTTCTCCACACTGGCTCCTGCGGATGTCAGTGCTCGGGATGATACTGGAAACTACATGTTGAATAAGGCGGCACAACAAAATGTAAGAAAGTGGGTTGCCTAGTAAGTGTAGGGCCCTGAGTTTGGTCCCCAGCACCACCCCCCAAAAAAGTAAGAAAGGAGTTGTAAGTCTGTGTGTCCGTTCTCAGAGGCAAGGAGTCTGCCTCCCTGGGAATACCACGTGGAACTGTTCAGTGATGCGAGCAAGGAATAGACTCTATACCTACTGAAGAAGGCAATGCTACATTAACTAACAGCATGTGTATTAACTCTGCAGTCTTATAACCAGTACCTGGCTTTTGCAGGATATAAAGCTAAAAGAAACAACTTTGCTACATTAAAATGTACAGTAGTTGGTTCACACATATCTGGTAAGAGTGTAAATTGGTACAACCATTATAGGAAATTGCTTAGCAAAATCTTCCAGAGTCAAAACTTTATATATTCTGTGACCTAACTACATATGCTCCCATCGGAAATGTGTTCGTGTTCACCAAATTGTGTACTAGCACGTGATATAGACACACAACGGAGTATTATCCAACCTTAAAGGGAAGAAAATTCTAACATATGCTATGAAATGGATGAACATTGAGCATATTAAGCTAAATGAAATAAGGCAATTAGAAAATAATATTACACTTTCACTCATATGAGATATATAGAACAGTCAAAGGCACAGAGCTAGAAAGTACATGGTGGTTGCCAGGGGCTGAGAGTGAAGGGAAATGAGAAATTGTTTTTTAATGAGTATAGAGTTTCAGTTTTGCAAGACGAAAAGAATTCTGGAAATTAGTTATACAACAATGTGAATATACTGTTAAAAGAATAACTTCAGACAGATTAAATTTAACAGAGTTGATTTGGGCAATGAACAATTGATGAATTAATCAGCACTTAAAACTGGAAGAGGTATGGAGAGCTCTCTCCAGCAGCATGAATAGTGAGCTTTTACAGGCAAAATGTGGAAACCAAGTAGAAACATTGTCTGATTGGCATTTGCCTTATTTGGGCGCAGAGCAATGAAGCATTTGTCTTAATTGGGTACGTGCTGATCAATTGGCCGTCTGTGATTTGCCAAAGATCGGTTGTTCATGACTGGCTGAAATCTTGCTAATTGTTATATATTGCTTACATATATATATATGATATTCCTAAATTAGGTTTAAGTTTGTTTATATGCTAGATTAGGTGGCAATTTATTACAGACCAACTTAACATGCAGAGACAGCCTCAGGCCAATGGCTTGCTGATTATGTATTTTATTAGCACTTAACTCCACGAAACTATACACTGAAAGATGGTACATTTTTTGTTATGTCCCTTTAACTATGAGTAATTTTTTTTAAATGTCTAGAATGTTTAGAGTACTATAATTCATAATAGCCAGAAACTGGGAACTAATCAACTACCCTTCAACAGCAAAATAGATAAATTAACTGTGAGCTGTTTGCCGATGGAATTTTGTATGAGAAATGAATGATCTGTGACATGAACAATATGAATACATATTACCAAAACAATGCTAAGCGGTAGAAACAGACGACAGAATAGATGATTTCATCTATTTAAAGCACAGAAACAGGCATAAGTCTCCAGCATTGTTAGAAGTCAGAATCGTCTTTACCTTTGCATCAGGGCCTGAAAGAAAGCCAGGTGGGGGTGAAGGGTATTTCTGTGTTGTCATGTTGTTTCAGTTAAAATATTTTTTATATTATAAATCAGTTGTTTAAACCACATGTTTCTAAAATTTTCTATGTACTCTCAAAAGAAAAAAAAAAAAAAATCACAGACCAGAAGGTAAAAGAGGTCAAAAGTTCACCCTACTGCCCATGGACAATAGACCTCCACAGGAGGCAAGACAATGAATGTAGAACTTGTGCTTCAGTGATTAACTAGAATCAGGGCACCTCAGAATTTCTTAATATTCAGTAAACAGCCCACTGTATGCAGATTACCTACTTCCTCATCAAATTATCATTCATCTAGGAGTACCAACAAGAAATATGTTTGACAATTGAAATTCTCCGGTAATTTCACACTCGGCAATGCCTTGTGTTCATAATTTCAGTATTAAATCTGATTGAATATGATTAAATACGGCTCGTGCTTTCCAAAATGGACTATGTGGTGGATCTCAATGACTCATTAGTAGCTAATGCTATAGGGATCTTTCTAAATGCTAATGTTTAGCTGCCTTCGGCTCATTAATTAATTTAAAGATTGTGTAATTATCAGAGCTTTTGATTCAAGTACATCTACCACTTTCTATTATTGGGAAATGCTTATTTGTATCTAAGGATTAAAAATTATATCATGGGGGTCTGGGGATTTAGCTCAAGTAGTAGAGAGCTTGCCTAGCAATTGCTAAAGCCCTGAGTTTGATCCCCAGCACCCTCCAAACAATATAAATAAAAATAAAAATTATATCATCCAAAGAAATGTAATATTTATTGGTAAAGGATAAAAAAATAGGAAGAGGATATTCACTTTAATTCTACATTTGGAAACTCTACAAATACTTGTCACCAAAATATGAATAATGAATACAAAAGCAGAGATGGGAAAGGAGTCAACTATCTGGAGGTCATGAATAAAATATTAAATTAAACACACACCACAGGACAAAAAGGAGATTCTGATCATATTCAAAATTAGACAGCCCCATCCTAAAAATCTAAGCAAGGGAAAACCCAAGTTAACGCAATACCATAAATTCTAAGCCATTCTTTGGAAATCTGATCTTTGGAGTCACCTCTCAAAGGACCTATGATCATTCAAGGTTGTTAGAAAATTAGAACTAGGAACTTTCAGACATTCATTTTGTTTCATAATCAGGGTGACTTGAGTTATGTCTTGCGTTCCTCCCCAGTCACTGCCCAGTAGACAAGTCAACACACAGAATCAATAGTGTTCCTGTACACCGATAATAAACTCACTGAGACAGAGATTAGGAGAGAGTAGCTTTCACAATAGCATCAAGGAAAATTTAATACCCAGGAATTAACCTAGCTGAGGAGATGAAGGACCGCTAGAGTGAACACCACTATCCTTTGAAGGACAGCAAAGAGGACACCCCTGCTCCTGGATAGGCAGGACCAACAGAGTGCAAAAGGCCATGCTTCCAAACCGCTGTGCAGATTGATGTGATCCCAATTAAAATACCAATAGCTTTCCTTGCAGAACCAGAAAAATAATCCTGAAATTCTCCTCTCTAGAGGACACTTAGAATAGCAAAAGCAATCCTGGGCAACGAGAGCAAGTGGGAAGAATCACAACCCTGGACTCCAAGTTATACTGCAAAGAAAGCTACATGGTCCCAGCCAAACAACAACAACAACAAAAAGACATGTGGATCAATAAAACAAATAGAAGGTGCAAAAACAACTCCAAGCACATTCAGCCTCCTGATATTTCACAAAGGGGCCAAAAACTTATACTGGAGCAAAGATAACCCCTTTAACAAATGGTGCTGGGAAAACTGGCTATCCACACGCAGAAGATTGAATCCAGACTCACATTTCTCACCATGCGCTAAATTAAAACCAAAATCAGTCACAGATTTAAATGTTAAAGGTGAAACACTTAGTCTGCTGGAAAATAAAATAGATAAAACTCTTGAAGACAGACATAGGCAAGGACTTTCTGAGCAGAACCATAATTGCACAAGAGATAACACCAAGAATCAACCAGGGGAATCATATAGCATTAAAGAGCTTCTGCACAGCAAAGGAAACAACCAACAGTGAAGGGACAATCTACAGAATGGGAAAAACATTTGCCTGCCATTCCTCAGACAGAGGACCAGTATCGAGATACATAAGAACTTGAAAAAGTTAGACTTCCCCAGTTAGACTTCCCCTGAAAATAAAAGACCTAATCAAAAAAAAAAAGAAGGCAACTGAAATGAGCAAACACTTCTCAAAATAAGTACTCATGACCAATAAATACATGAAAAAAATGTTCAACATCTCTGACCCTGAGAGAAATCCAATTAAAACAGTACCGAGAGCCATCTTACTCCTGAAAGAACGGCTACCATCAGAAAGTCAAGTAACAACAAATGCTGGTGAGGTTTTTGTTAGTGGGAAGTAAACTAGTAAATTACTATGGAAATCAGTATGGAGAGTCCTCAAGAAACTAAAACTAGAAATTCCATTTGACCCAGCTATTCCCCTTGTAGGTATCTTCCTGAAAGGGTTGAAGGCATTACATTTCAGTGATATATACTTATCCATGTTTATAGCAGTATATTCATAATAGCTAAATCTTAGAAGCAGCCTATGTAACAGATGAATGGATAAAGAAAATGTAGTGTTTCTATATAGTGGAGTACTACTCTGCCATAAAGAAGGATAAACTTAACTCATTTGTAGGGAAATGGATGCATCATGGGACCATACTGTTAAGTGAAATAAATCGATACACAAACTTAAATATAGCATGGTTTCTCTTAAACAAGAAACCCAAAATAAAAATAAAGAGCAAAATAAAAGATGGATAATAGGAAAAAGAAAAGCAAGAGATATGGAGAGAGAAAGGGTAGGTTAAAAAACACAACTGGGAAGGGCGGGAGAGGAAGGGGACTGGAAAAAATTAAGATCTGTTATGTACATGTACCAACTCCTCATGATGAATGTAATCATTATGCACTGTAAACATGGACTAGTAAAGAAATATTTAAAAGGAGGAGCTAGAAGCACCGCGAGGAAAAGGAGAAGGGAAACTGGGGAGTGTTTTGGTAGATCCCTATGATTTCAGTTATTAGGAAACCTTGTGGCAAATAGTATCGTGGGTACAGAATTGTAAAAATGAAGTATTTTTAGGCTATAACCTTCTGTTTCTCTATAAATGACCAGGTTTACAGCTATCACAACAGCCTAAGTGTACAGCCCACACAAGAAGATGTTTGTGAGAAGAGTTTAACCAAAGAGAGAGCCAGAAAGCAGAATTTTCAGTGATGTCTTCTCTCTAATTTTTGGTGCATTTCAGAGGGCTCAGGGTTTTGTAGTAGATTTCACATCAATCTTTTGCATTATGCTTACAAATTACATGGCTATGCTGGAGAAATAACCAGAAAGTGAAGGTTTCTCTGGATAGATTCAGCCTGGAATCTGTTGATCCAGACACAAGAACCCAGACAAGTAGATTGTTAGAGGTGCCATCTCTTCAACATCCATCCTATCTCAACACTCCCTCAAAACAGGCTTGTAGAGCTTTGTCCAGGAATGCTCATTTATTTTCTCTGCACACGGCAATGGCCACTCAAGTAACACTGTGGAAAAAGTTCTGATGCTTCAGCAGTGTAAAATCTAACTCTTTGGTTAAAAACCAGCCATGTATATCAAGAATAGTTTTCACATGTTCAGTTATGTACACAAAAAGCCAATGCAGATGGTCCCCAATGTACGATGATTTGGTGTAGGATTTTCAGCTTTACAATGGTGCAAAAACAATACACAATCACTAGAAACCGCAGTCAAATTGCGTTTCTGCTTTTCCCAGAGTACAAAAATGTGGCACAATATTCTCTCACGAGGCCCAGTTGTCAGCTAATGTGAGTGTTCTGAGAACATGTAAGGTAGCTGAAGTTAAGCTCTGATGTTGATAGGCAAGTTGTATTAAATGCATCTTTTACTTGTAATATTTTCAATGTTTACAAAGACACAACCCCATTGTAAATTGAAAGACATCTATGTGAGTTATCAAGATTGAGTTGCTATAACAAAGAACCTCCAACACACAAGGGCTTACATAAATAAGAATTTTCTCTATCATAAAATATGCCCAAGTGTGGGCTGGAGAGACTTACACAGGTCCCAAGCACAGGTGCTTTCTAATTATGGTTACACCGTCCGCAAGGATGTTGTCCTCGTGAATACTATTAAGAAAGACTAGGTTACCATAACACCCTCACTATAAGCCATGGCAAGGGAGAAAGTCAAATCCAGGGACTGATGCTTATCTTTACATTGAAAACATCACTGATGTATACATACACAGCTAACTGGAAAGAAAGCTGGAGAAGTTGTAGCAATTTCCCAAAGCCTACCCTACGATCACCCAAAGAGCTGAATCATCCCCCCCACACAGAAAATACTCACCACTTCCCTAAAAGAGACCGCTGAGGGTCTTATCTAGTTACTGCATCCTATGTGCAGTCCAAGATGTCTGGGCAGTGCACAGTCTCCTTCACCAGATCTGGATGTCTCCCGGTAGGTAAATTAGCCACTTGTGCCAACCCCCTGCCCATCCTGCACCTCCCACAGTCCCTGTACTCAACATTCTCAGTAGACAAGGGTAGGTAAGCCAAGATATTCACAAAAGAACGTCCTTATCAGAAAAGAGAAGAAACAAAATGCAGCCCCTGGTCTCTAGCGACGATGGAGTCTTGCTGTGCAATAATTATAAAAGGCGTTTTGCTGGCAGCAGAGGACTTGCCTTGCTTAGACTGTGGCTCTGGTTTGTTGAGGTCCCCGGAACCTGTGGCCTTGCCTCTGGGTGGTTCTTCCTTGTCCATTGTCCTCTATGGCCACATCTGAGTGGGAGATATTCCTCACTCACTTGGCTTTTGAGAATGTTCGATTCTTTTTCAGGCTGCCTCCTAAGAGTGCAATATTATGAGCCTGACGATTGTATTCAGGTTAAGCGATGACAGATCTGTGGTTTGTTTAGCAATATTTACCCAAATACATGGTAGATTTCTGGTCTGTTTGCTTATGGTCTGATTTAATGTGTCGATAACCACTCAGAGTTCTTTAAATGTGCTTACTCAAGCTTGCCTATTCCCTGGCTTCAGGGTTTAGCCATCACTCTCCCCACTTTGAAGACAATTTCCTCGAGGCTATCTGACAAAATAAGCTTAATCTGATCTTCATTGCTGGATCTAACTCCCAGTTCAGTTGAGAATTGTAATGGGAGCCACTGAAGAGCACTCATAATATCAAATCTGTTGCTTTTGTGGGAGTCAGAGCAGCTGATTTTTCCAGCCACATGGATTCTCTACTCTTCTAGCTATTCTTGCAATCTGGTTACTTTTCATGTAGAATCATTTCTTTCTTATAATAATTTATGAAAAGCAGCACAGAGCAGTCAACACACAGATATTCTGGCTCTTTTCAGCCGCTTTCTTTAGGGCTAATCATTAGCCATGTGGTCTTCCTTCTAACTTATTACAGAAGACAATTTTACCAAATGTTGCCTTGACGTTACACGATCCATCAGCTTTTCAGTCTGTGCAGTACCTACTTTTTCATTACTCACTACTCCACATGTAGGGCAAGGCCACATCTTTAAGATTTTTGCAGTGATAAGTATCAATATCAGTATTAGCTAAAATACTAATTACATTGCTAAGAGAAATACATCAAAAATAAGTTATTTCAAGTCATGCATATTGACATACACTTGCAATACCAGCACTCTAGGGGCTGAGGCAGGAGGATCTCAAATTCAAAACCAATCTGGACAATTTAACAACTTACTGAGACCCTGTATCAAAATAAAATAACAACAATAATAATAATAATAAAAAGGATCAGGGTGTGGCTTGGTGTAAAGGGCCTGGTTTCAATCCCCAGTGCCCATCAATTAATCAATCGAACAACTAAGTGGCTTCAAAAATACTGACTTCCATTTGCTCTTATAACCATAGTGGATCTAAGCTGTTGGGTGGCTCTTCATCATTTAGGAATGCTGTGTTCTTTCCATCTTTCTCTCCTTACTCTAGCCCACTGCCCTGCACTGTGACATTCATTCGACCTTAAATCAATACAGTAAACTATGGAAAGGAGAAAAACAAAATCCAGGAATAGTAGCTTCTCTTTTCGTTAGGAAATAGAAATTGCGAATACCAATTATTTTCATGTGCTATGCACTCAGATTCCTTCACATGGCCTCTAGTTGAGCGTTGTAATAGTAAAGGGAGAAGAGGAAGAAATCCCGGGGGCGTTGCTCAGGCACTGGTACCATGGGCAAGAGTTAGAAAGGCTGACTAAAAACTAGTTAGCTATTAGACAGGAAGGTGAAGCACCTTTGTTTGTGGGGGAAGATCCTACTGGCTACTAGCATCCCCTTGAGTTATTTGTTTCAGATAAGGCCTACAGCGAAGACCACAGGGAACCAGTTTAAACCAGCCCAGATCTGCCAGTCCCTCTTCTAGGTGACCTAGCGAAGTTTGATCACTATAATCGCATAATAATGCTAAATTCTGTGCCCCAGAGCGTGTCTACTCTGCCATTTTCACACATGCATCATAGAAAAAAGCACCACCTGGAACTGTGCGGGCTCAGGAATGTGCCCGTCCCTATATGCAATGACAAATCTCTCCAGGATGCATATGCATCAGGCCCACCGGTAAGGCTCCCCTGCTTCCATTGTTCAGGGAGACACTGCTTCGGCTGTCTCCTTACTTGCTGTAAGTAATTAACCTTTCTTCACTCTTATTTCCTGGCTGTGCTTACTGGCTTTGCACTCACCGAGGGGCAAACTCACTGTGTTAGGTTACAAGGTTTGGCAACCCGGATGAACGGCCTTCCCTTTGAAGTCTCATGGACCTCTGCCGACTTGGCTCCCAACAGAAGCAGTGGGCAGCGGCAGGTCTCCCGTTGCCAAGGGCGAGTCCCGCGTACAGAGGAGACGCGTGCTCTTGGTGCCCGACATGCCACGCTGCCACCACAGCAGACCAACGTGGCGGCCGCTCCGAACCTTTTTTTCAGAAGTTATCCTGGATGGATAAGTAGGTTGTCCAACAGAGGCCCGGTCGTAAAGTGGTAAAGGACCTAAGGCAGGAGGCACGCAGACAGGTCAACCGGAGGGCTGAGATAGCGACATCTGTCCTTGTTGAGAGACTGAAAGCTATTTCCATCGTGGCCGCTACCAATTAAAGGTTTGGGAAACCGGAAGACACGGCCGCCCCAGCTGGAGGGCAGGCTGGCTGCAGACGTCTGGCCACGGAAAATCTCACAGGAGAATATTTCACATATCTGCTTGAGGACAGGAAACGGATCTGGGAGTCTGCAAGGAAGCATGACCTTTTTGATAGTCCAGAACCTCCAGCTGTGGAACTTTACAGCTTCAGTGTTCTGAAATCCTTTGGTGTAAACCAAGTCTGAACATCAGACCAGGATAAAGTGTTGGTAGGATTGGTGTTTGTATTAGTTACTTTTCTAAAGTCAAAGCTTTGCAAGAGAGCAGATTTAATATAGGACGAGTCCAAGTTACAACAGTCACACACAAGCCAAATGCAGGAAGAGTGTAGACTATCTGTGCACTGGAGACCCAGAAAATTCAATCAAGGGCTGGGGCCCACGGCACTGTCCCATGTACTTCTGTGTCTGCACTAAAAGGCTGAAGAAATCTAACCTAGAACCAGGATACAATGCTTACAGCAGAGATGAAGCCCAGAGCTCCTCTGAAGCGAACAGGAGCCATCCGCAATGATGGTGAGGCCCCCCAGCTCTTTCTGCAAAGAGAATAGCTGAGTTCCCTTTCGGGAGAACCAGCCACCACAGAGCTTCTGGGGAACAGCCGGCCGCTGTCTTCTGCTCCCATTTTCCTTTATGTTGTCGGCAATAATTTTCAGGTGGATTGTCTATACCTAGAACTGCACCAACTCAGTCCAGCTGGGCGTTCCTGCTCAAATTGACCACCGTAAGCCCACCACAGTGTTTCGGTGAATCATTTTTGCCAGCCCTTCCGTAGGTAGCTGGAGGTAAGTTTTTAACAGAACTCTAGTATGGGCAACGAGGTCCATATCATAGGAGAGCCTATTAGGGTATCTCCTTTATCATTGGCAGACATTTGACTATTTGCTAATGAGTAAGAAACGCATGGTTTTTCTCTATAATACATAATGGGCCCAATATACGCTGGGAAACCAGGACAAACACAACATGGGTCCCTACATTACATACAATACTATTCTGCAACCAGATCTGTTTTGTAAAGGGGAAGGGAAGTGGGACAAAAATCTGCTCCGCACAGTGTGTTAAGGCCTTATATCAGAATAAGGGGAAGAGTAAACATTTGACCAAGAAAGGGAAAACCTTAGACTGCTGTTTGAAAGTCCCCCAGAGGACAGCCTGGTTTGTCTTCTTCCAGGTCTGGGAAGAAAGGTGCTTTTCAGGCCCCAGCTCAGGTCACCACTGAGCAGGCAGATGAGCCGCCTCCTCACACCCCTGAGCCTGCACCCCTTTTCTGGGATCCCTCTCCCAGGGCCTCTGAACCTAGACCAGCTTCCAAACCTGGAGCTTCTCCTCTTCCTTTTACAGGCTTGGCTGACAGGAGACGAATCACTAACCAAGCAGTAGAGATTTTCTCCTCCGATGGGTTCCAGATAGAGAAATCTTGTTAGGGTACATACGTCTTTCAGCTCCTCTGATTTGAACAACTGGAAGGCACATAGCTAAAGTCTGAGGGCTGACAGAGAAAGATTTATCACTCCATGAGCAGTATCTTTACAACTCAACCACATGTGGGAAGAGGCACAAACTCTTCTATTCACCGCACTAACTGGAGAAGAAAAACCAGATGTGCTGGCAGAAGCCAAAAAAGGAAGCTGATAAGCAGCATGCTAATCGGCCTGACAACCAGGTTTGGCTGCCTGCTAAACAGTCCGTCCCGGGGGGCCCTCCTGACAGGACAGAGCGCAGCTGCAGGGTGAGCCACATTCGAGCATTATAGAGATGTGCGCCTCAGAGGGACGCCAGGAGCTAGAAAACTCCCAGCTGATTGGAGCAAACAGAGGAATTCAGCAGATGCTAGATGAAAATCATTTGGCCTTCATGCAGAGATTGAAGGAATGTTTCCAAGGATACACCCGTTGGGATTCTGAAGGGAACTACAGTCAGACAGTCCTGGGAACATACTTCATAGCTCAGACTGCTCCTGGCATTCACAGAAAACTCCAGATCTTGATTGTAGGCCCAGAAACTGACCATTTTCAACTGGTGGAGATTGCCTACAAATAATAATAGAGGAATGGCCGAAGAAGAAAAAGGAGATGAGAAGATGAGGAAGAAGGCTGCCCTGTTGGCAGTCATCTTCCAGTCTGTCCCAGGTGCGAGAGGAAGAAAGAGGACACCACAGGTAAGGGCCCGGGGCCCAAAGATGGACCCACAGGCCACCAGAAGGACACTGGGAGAGAGAATGTCCAAATTGCCCCCAGAGATGGAAAATCAGGAACAAACACAACTGCATCAGCTTCCCCTCGAAGAGGGCCAGGGGCCTCCCCACTGGGACCCCTTTAACACAGACCAGATTTCCTCTGAGGAGCCCTGGGTCACCTTAGACATAGACAAGGAAAAAGTTACATTTCTGCTTCATACCGAGCCACAGACTCCACGCTGACCACTGATATGGGCACACTGCCCAGGAGAGAATATACCACAAGAGGGGTATAAGGAAGGGCAGAAATCAAATGGTTTCCCAAGCCTCTTCCTTGTGAAGTGGGTTCAGATGTGTAAAGCTCTCATTTCTACATGTTTCTGAGTGCCCCGTTCCCCTTTTAGGAACAGACCCATTGACCACACTAGGGGAGCTCAACCCTGTTCAGCAGGATGGGATGGAAATACAGGTTGAGTTACAGAGCTCATGTCCCTGCCGCACGAAATACCAGCAGTCCTCAAACTACCACGGAAAATGACCTGGCTCAAGTCAAGACTGAAATTGGGGCAGAAGAACAATGGATGAGCCATCAGCCTCGAATGTGTGTAAGTTACCTTAAAAAAATTAACCCGTGGCCCGGAGTAAAACAAAACTCCCCAAGACCTGGGGCGATGGCTAGGCTCAAGCCTGGCTTGACCGGCTTCACAAGCAGGCTTTACATGACCCTGCAGCTCAGCCCGTAATATTCCCACGCTGCCATTTAAGACACCAGGGGTGAGAGAACAGAAGTTTGTGCAGGGCTAACTGGCAATAAAAGAGCTGTGAAAGACATTCCTCTAGTAGTTCTTAATTCCCACACCTCCTCACCTAGCCTTCTTGGCATTATACTATATAGTTCTGGTTTTAAAGGACACTTTCTTTCGGATTTTGCTGGACCCTGGGTCTCAGGAACTGCTTGCCTTCAAATGGGAGGATCCAAAGACATAAGAAAACAACAATCTTGTTAAACCATGTTTCCACAGGGATTCAAAAACTCCGTCACCATCTTTGGAGAAATCCTGAGCAGGCACTTGAAAAAATAAATCTGATAAGTGGGTCTTTGCTACAATTTGTTGATGATATACTAGCAGTAAGGCCACCTCATGAGACTTCTAATAAAAGACAATTAAAGGCTTTACACTTCTTGGCTAAAGGTTGCAAGGTCTCTACAGAAGAGAAACAGTAAACTATCTGAGTTTTATAATATTTCGAGGACAATTCAGCCTTCCCCCAGAAAGAAATGGGTTTCTCCCAGTTAGCCCTCCCAAAAACCTTGAAGCGATTGGTAGGATTCCTAGTTGAGACAGGCCTTTGTCATTTTGGATTCCCGAAGTCAGGCCAGTTGTGAAACCCCTACATGACAAGTTGCAGAGGCGAGAGACTAATTTCTGCAAATGGAGCAGTCTAACCAACCTTTAATAAGCTCAAAGAGCTGCAGGCCAGTGCCCTTGCTCTAGGTCCGCCAGGCCTAAATTAGGTGCTGGATTTACATGCGCACAAAAGGCAAGGGATCAGTGCTGGTACATGGACCCAGACGTTGGGTCCCCTGGAAAGGGTGCTGCCCTATTTCTTTAAACAATTAGACAGTGTCTTGGGAATGGTCACCATGGTTAAAGACCATCACGACACTCTGTCTGTCAATCAGTGAGGCAGAAAAAGCTGCCCCTGACTATGGCGCAGCTTATGACAGCCTGGACCCCGCGTCAGGACTCCAGCATTCTGGAGATGAAAGGCCATCACTGTTGGGAAACAGGATGGATGCTACAAGGCCACATTTTGTTGCAGGACTCCACTGCCGCCCACTCTAAAACCCTGTCAGATAGCTGACCCAGCCACTTTGCTGCTTGTGCCATAAGAACCACTATGGAACTGACAGACCAGATGTACTGCGGCCGGAAGTACCTTGGCATGAGCCCCTGGCAAATGCTAAAGCACAGTGTGCAGATGGGAACGGTCAGCATCAGGCTGGCTATGCAGTGGTCTGTCTCCATGGGACCACTGAGGCACAATTCCTGCCCCAAGAACTTCAGCTCAGAAGGCTGAAGTAAGAGTCCTAATGTAGCCCCTGAAATTAGGAAAGGAAAGGACATTAACCACATGCACAGATTCCAGCGATACCTTCTCGGACAGTCTCTCTTAGGCCCTGAGACTTAGGGCAGTCTGGAGAGAGAGGCCGCCTCAGTGCTGAGAACAAAGAAATGGAATATGGAGAGCAGCCCGTCGGCTGCTCCAGGCGGTGAAGGGCCTGAAGAAAGTAGCTGTTGTGCACTGCACACGGCATGAGAGACTCAGAAATAATGAAAGGAAACCATGCAGTCGACACCGGAGCTCAGGTGTGCCCATGTTCGGAAGGACTTTCCTGCTGTCTTTGATTCCCTCTCTGCCTCTATAAATTTGCCCTTTCCTGCCTGGAAGATGTGGAGAGGCAAAAAGGGCAGGACTCTAAATGTTTCCTGTTTCAGGGAGTGGCCAACAGACATGCAAAGGAAGGTCTGTTTGCCAAAGAAAGGTGACCTGGGTGGTTATTAAAGAGACCCCACAGCTCAACCCATTACGGAACAGAAACTAACAGAATAATGCCAACAAAACAACATTCCAGCAAGACTGCTTGTACCCTCACTGGTGAGCGCAGAGGCACGCTGCCCAGACGGGACTGGCGAGTGGGTTTTAAAGTTGTGCCAGCACCCCTGTAAGTATCTCTTAGTTTTTGTGGATACTTTTACTGGGCAATACAGGCCTTTCCCTGAAGAACAGAAAAAGCAAGACAGCGTGTAAAAGAACTTCTAAATGAAATCACCCTGAAGCTTGGACTTCCTCAGTCAATCCAATCCAGCATAACAGTGAACTTGCCTTTGTTCTCCAAGAATAACAGCTGGGTTTCCCAGACGCTCCAAATACAAGGGGCACTATGGCACACACTTAAGATGACCTTGACCAATCTGCCAAGCCACCCAAGAAAACTGGTTAAATCTCTTACCTGTTGCTCTGACCTGCGACTGAGCCACTCCCAAAGGAAGGCTTCCGCTCAGCTTGGCTGGGGATGGAAAGTCCTTCCCAAGGAGAACTAGCGCTAGTTTGTAACCCTAAATCTTCTGTCTCATACAAGGTAAAACCCCGCCACTACGAATCAGGAGGTCTGGTATATTTAATAATCTGGAAATCAGGGGCCCCTCAAGACCAGCTTGATTCAACTTGGATAAGGCCTTACATAATCTCACTAATTAATCATTCCTCTCAAATTACAAAATATAACTGCCTGGATTCATCACATTAAAGGGGCCCAGACACCGTAAGATGCAGGTGAGCCCAGAAACATCCACTTCTTTGAACCAGGACTGGGACTCACACAGAAACTGAAGAGCAAATAGATAAGTAGAGTTTAGGAATAAATGACTCATTTACCCTACTCACCTGGTTGGTCTGTTCACCTGCATACCTGGATCTTCCATCTGCTTAGGCCCTTTTGTATTTTGCCGGAAGGGTGGAATCATTTCCAGCACATCTGTGTTATACCAATGAGACTTGCATACTGCTACAGGCAGGAAAAGAAAGTTATAATACTTGATTTTGCATATATGGCTTTTAGCTCAAGGTGTCTCCTTATTCCATTACAGTTTTCTGGCCAACACTACTACTGTTCTTCAAAGTAAGGACAGGGCTCCCTAGTATTGCTTGGTTTCTTTATCTAGTAGGGCAGCCTCTAATTAGCCATACTATTACTCTGGCTTTGGGGTCCCTGCCTCTTTAACTTCATAGTTAAATTCATTAGATCTTGATTGGAGCCATTCAAGTTACAAGTGATGCTAACACTTACGGAGCACCCCCGACAATCCCAAGACCTAGCTTGCTTTAGCATCAAGAGGGTTTCGTGTCTCTAGCTCAGGAGGCCTCAAGAGCAACTACACACACACACATACACAAACACACACACACACACAGAGATGCAGAGCAGGAGGTCGCCTCCTGCTCCCCAAGAATCACCTCCATCCCTAAACATGTCAAGAAACAGCAGGGGAAATTTTTGTTAGCCTGAAGGCAAGAATTTATAGGGTGAAGCAGCTGTGTGGAGGAAGAAGTTGCTGCCTGCTTCAAATTGTTTCAGATAAAGTTCTCTAGAAAAGACCACAAGGAACCAGTTTGTTTTGTTTTTTTTCAGATCGTTTTCTTTATTAGTACATGTTTGTATACCTAATGTTTCCATTCCATGTGGGAAGTTGGTACATGTACATACTACATCTCAATTCATTTTTTTCATCCCCTTTCCCTCCCCTCTCTCCCTCCTACATCTCTTGGTTCCCTTCCCATTTGAGAAATCTCTATCTCCCTACTTCCCATTGTTGATCTTCTATTTTGCTCTTGACTTATACTTGAGTCTCTCATATAAGAAAAACCATGCAATATTTAAGCATGGGCATCTGATTTTAAGCCAGCCAAAGTCACCCGCTCTTCTAGGTAACCAAGACTGAGTTCTGCTCCTTATAATTTCACTACAATGCTAAATTCTCTGCTCCAGAGCCATTCTTGAGTGCTATTTTTAAACATGCAACACAAAAAGAAGCATGATCTCGAATTACATGTACACAGGAACATGCCTGCCTCTACATGTGCTATGATGATTTTCTTCCTTATGAATGCAGATAAATTTTCTCAACAAAATTTCCTTGCTTCCTTTGTTCAGGGAGACTCCGCTTCAGGAGTTGTCCCTGGTGGTCTTCTTAAATGCTGTAAGTACGAAACCTTTTTCACTCGTCTCTTGGCTATGCTCATCATTATCATGATCC
>PVJO010021496.1:0-29917 GCA_004026905.1 Hystrix cristata | reverse complement strand
GCTTAATTTCTTCTGTAACCCAGCTGTTGTTCAGAAGGATATTTAGTTTCCATGTGTTTATGTGGTATTTTTGTTTTCTGTTACCACCGAATTCCAGTTTTATTGCGCTATGGTCTGATAGTATGCATGGTATAATTTCAATTCCCTTACATTTACTTAAACATGCTTTATAAGCAAGTATGTGGTCTATTTTGGAGAATGTCCCATGTGCAGCTGAGAAGAATGTGTATTCTGTTGTTGTAGGGTGGAACAGTCTGTATACATCTGCTAAGTCCATTTCTTCACAGATTTGATTCAGTTCTGATATTTCTTTGTTAAGTTTTTGTCTAGTTGATCTGTCTATTTGTGACAGTGGGGTACTGAAGTCTACTATTATAATTGTATTAGTATTTATTTGATCTTTCATGTTCCTTAATATTTGTTTTATGTAGTTAGGTGCACCGATATTTGGTGCATAAACATTAATGATTGTTATTTCTTCCTCTTGGAGTTTTCCTTTGAGAAGTATGTAGTGACCTTCTTTGTCTTTCTTGATCTGTTTTGGTTTGAAGTTCACTTTGTCTGAGATTAGGATAGCTACCCTTGCTTTTTTCTGGGTTCCTGTTGCATGAAATACTGTTTTCCTTCCTTTGATTTTCAGTCTATGCATTTCCTTTTGAGTTAGATGTATCTCTTGTATGCAACATATTGATGGGTCTTTTTTCTCCATTCTGCTAGTCTGTTTCTTTTTATTGATGAGTTGAGACCATTTACATTGATGGTTACAACTGTTATGTATTGACTTATCTTTGTCAGAAATCTTTTCCGTTGTTGGCTCTGTGTTTCACCTCAGTTTAACTGTTTGTTTTGCCTGGTGGATTATTATTTATCACTGCCCTTG
The DNA here is from genome assembly GCA_004026905.1 of Hystrix cristata. Classification (NCBI taxonomy): domain Eukaryota; kingdom Metazoa; phylum Chordata; class Mammalia; order Rodentia; family Hystricidae; genus Hystrix; species Hystrix cristata. Next base: position 29,037 of record PVJO010021496.1, on the reverse strand, counting down.
TAATTATAGTTTCCTTTTTCCTTTTCTAGGATATCTTTCAAAGTATCTTGTAGAGGTGGTTTGGAGGTCATGAATTTCTTTAGTTATTCTTTGTCATGGAAATACCTTATTTCATCATTGAATTTGAAAGATAGTTTAGCTGGGTACGTCAATCTGGGTTGGAGATTATTTTCTTTTAAGGCTTGAAATATTTTCTCCAGGCTCTCCTTGATTTAAAGCTTTGTGTTGAGAAGTCTGCTGTGATTTTGATGGGTTTACCTTGATAGGTGATTTGGTTTTTTTCTCTAACAATTTTCAGTGTTCTGTTCTTTTGTTGAATTTCTGGAATCTTGATTATGATATGTCTTGGTGTAGATTTATTTTGGTCTTGGGTAATTGGGGTTCTATATGCCTCACTTATGGGTATGTGAAGTTCTCTTCTCATGCTTGGGAAGTTTTCTATCATTATATTTGTGAATAATCTTTTTAGAGCCTTTGCACTGTCTCCTTTTTCCTTCACTCCAACCAATCTTATGTTGGTCTTCTTTGCATCATCTTGCAGTTGTTGTATTGATTTTTCATAGTCTCTAGTTATTTTTAAGAATTTTTCCTTTTCACAGTCATGAACTGCAGTCCTGTCTTCTAGCTCTGAGATTCTTTCTCTGCTATCATTTAATCTACTGTGTATACTTTCAAGACAGTTTTTGATTTCTTGGACATCTGTTTGGATCTGTTTCATGGGTTCCATTTCTTTCCTAAATTGAGTCATCAAGCTTTCCATTGTTTTTCTAAGCTCCTCTGTTTTTTTATCTGTGTCTACTCCAAATTCACTAAGCAGGTCTTTCATTATGATTATCATCTCTTTCTTAACTTGGCCAATTATTTCTAATCTGATGTTCTCTATAATCTCATCCATCTGTTTTTTAACTTCTGCTACTATCGTTTCTGAAAGTTTGGTTGAGTGTTTTCCATTTTCCTCTATTTCATTGTCCTCTGGATTTGTTCTGTGTAAGCTGGGGGTCTGGGGTTGTATTTTACTTCTGGGTCTCATCATTGTCTTTGTATCTATAAGTATTTCTCCCCTTGTAGTTTCAACGCTGATTTTTATATTTTGATTACAAGAGGTTACTTGAAGACAAATGTCAGTGCTTTCTAAGGAGAATTCTGTTCGTTCAGTGTCTTCTAGGTAAATATGATTCTTGGCTTTAGTGGTTGTCTCAAGACTCTGGATTATGTTAACTATTATTACTTCAGATAATTACAGTATTACCATATGAGAAAGTACAACTCGTTATAATCTGTATGACACACTTGTTATACTAGTACATTAGCAATAGCATCAATTACATTCATGAAATTGACCAACTGTGATAAATATCAACTTTGTTTCTTTAACCATAAGAGCAAGGTCAACACCGTTATAAAGCAGAATCCACTATAAGCCAGGAATTTGTATGTAGTGGGTATCCTGTTAGTGGAGTGGTTTTTACCCTGCATGTAGGAGGGATAATGAGGGTTAGGAAAAGGGGTAGAGGTAATGAAGAAAGTTCTAGTAAATGTAAGATTTAAAATAGGATTTTACTTATCCTTTGGGAAACTTGATTAGATAGTTGAGGAAGAGTGAAAGGTGAGAGTAGTGGGTCAAACCGTGTAGAATCTAGACAATATTTACTCATATGAAAAATGAAAGGGAGAGAAAAAATGAAAAGGAAAATCAGAGCATTTGATTGAGGAAGGAGAGATATGAGCAAGGCAAGAGTCAATAAAAGTAAAAACCGAAACAACAACAAGAGAGAATAGGTAGACAACAGAATGCATCAGACAGGTAACAGGATGAACAAGAGAAAGAGAAAATAAAAGAAGAAATAAAACCAATATGTGTGTATATTATATATACATACACATATAGTGAGATTTTTCGGATGGCCACTGCTCTGTGGGGGGCACAGGCTGAAACCTGAATCTATGCTTGTCAGCCCTACGGAGTCTGCAGTGGTCAGTACTGGGTACTATGTTAATCTTGGCCTCCAAGTGTGGAGTCTGGGACAGTTGTCAGACTGCAGCTCTCTGGGAGATCTTTGGTAGCCCGCCCACGTCTCCTTATAGTTTATGTCTGTAAAAGTTTCCTTAGTGGTGTATTGTTGGTTTTACCAGATAGTGATGGCTTGGATCAGAAGAGAAGTAAAAAAACAAAACAAACAAAACAACAACAACAACAACAACAACAAAAAGCTAATGAGAGAGAGAGGCACCAGTGCCTTCTGTCCAAGATGCTTCCCACTTTATTTGAGTTTCACCCTGCCAGTGTGCAGGCTGAGCCAGTGCAGATCGGCTGCCCAGGAGCACCCTGACCTGCCGGCTCAAGCCTGGGTCCAAAGATAGAGCCCAGAGCTGTCTTCTATTTTAGGTTTTTTTTATAGCTGAGTGTTCTTCTATTTTTGTTTACATGACTGCATAATTTTATAAAATGGATTTAACATCAATTATCTAACAAATTTCCTTTTGTGAGATACTTGGCGATATATAGAGATATCTATCTATATATATCTATATCCTTATTCACAAATTACTTTTCAGCATTTTCTGTGTCGAGTATATACACATTTTTAAGCTATGTAACTAATTTTGTTCATGTTGGTATCTCTAGGGCCTCAGGTCAGTGTAGGGATTTAATGATATGTTTAAGGAATGAATAAATAAGATATCAAAAATTTGTTGTCCAAAATAAGCATGCCAATTTGGAATCCTTATTTTCTTAAATTTGGGTATTATGATTTTAAAAATCCTAGCTTACTTAGGTGTATTTCATTCTTAAAATTAGTATATCTTTTTTATTTTTACTAAGGAGATCGAGTATTTTCATTGGTTGATTGCATATTACATATTGATGTCTTCTGTTATATGAATATACTCTGCATTTTGCCTGTTTTAATTGGGTAATTCATGTATCATAGTCAAGAGCACTTTATGTAATAACACCATTATACCTTATTCATTAATGTTGTATTTTCCCATTCATATTTTCCTTTTCAGTGCTTCATATATGCCTGTATTTTTGTATATGTGACAATACTTATCTAGTAGCACTCTTGGGTTTATTTTGGTTTTTTGGCTTTTTTTTTGTTTTGTTTTTTGAGATAGGGTCTTGCTGTGTAGTTCAGGCCAGCTTTGAACTCACTATGCAGCCCAGATTGGCCTGGAACTTGCAGTAATCCTCCTGTCTTGGCCTCCAAAGTGTTAGGATGATAGGTGTGCACCTCCACGCCCGGCCTCTAGTAGCACTTTTAAGAAGCAATACCTGCAAGTATAAGCTCACCTTCCTTATTTTAAGTGCTTATTCATGTAAATTCCTTACACCTAAGAGCTGTTTGCAACATTTCTCACAAAGATCAATATTCCTTTCTTGAGGAATAGAATATACGTGCTGCCAAAGCGAGTAATCTCTCGAGGAATAGAGGTAGAATATTCAATGCAATATTTTCTTTCTGCATTGTAATATTTTACTCAGGGTCTAGGGTAATAGATGATATTTTCTTAAATGTGACTGGTAGCAGAAAGATCATAGCATCCACTGGGATTTTGTTTAATCTCAGGGTGTCAATTTGCCAACTAAAATCTGTGCAAAGAAGGATATAGACTGTCTTCAGAAGGATATTCACACCATTCCAGACACAGACAGGTATAGAAGTTTCTCATTATCTTTAATTTTGTTCAGTGAAATTTCTGGTCACATAATCATAGAAGATGTGGGTTTAAACATAATGATCTAGGGATGGAACGGGGGAGTAAGTAAAAAGAATTAAGATGCAATATGTACCTATGCCGACCCCAAGATGACATGTACTATTAAAAAAATTTTTAAAGAGTATTGATCCCAGTTAAAGAAAATGTCATGAAATCAAACCCCTTTCTAACCATAATCCAGTATTTTGCAGAATATGGTTCACGGATTTTCTCCATCAGAACCTTCTAGTATCCCCTTATTTAGGGGATCATTCACCCAGGCTTTAGCAACTCTGAGGGTAGACTAGAATTCTTCATTTGTAACAAGCTCCTCAGATAATTCTTAGGTAAACTTAGTCTGAGAAGCATTGCCATAATCTGTATTGCCCAGTGCTATCTAAGTATAACTTTATTCCTTATCTATGTGGTTTTCATTTCTGAGCACATAATAATTAGCTTATTCCTTGGTCCTCATCCATATCTGGAAGAGAAGCACAGGATAAATATTGAAAGTGCCCATTTCTTCCATAAATACTTTATCCCAGTCTGCACTATGGACATTATGGACACCATACTGGCGTGATGAGTTTCTCTTAACAGACAGGCATCTAAAGACTCATTGCCTAAGGCAACAAGACATCCTTGCTGAAAAGAAGCATTTTCTCAATGACTAGATCCAAATATTTAGCATAATGGGCCTCCTCAGCCTAGTTATCCTGTCTCCTGCCAAAGTCTCTCTGTGGGTTTAGGAAAGCTGCATCGTCACCCAGCATCTGCAAGTAACCAGCACAGATTTAGGGGAAGGGAGCACTGAGGAATCCGCCTGGAGAACTTCTTAACATGCATGAGCTAGAGGAGGCCAGGAAGGGCCTGGAACCATGGTAGGAAGAGATATGCATGCATGTGGGGCAAGCCCCGGCCCACGGCTGAAGGGTGCGCTGCCCACTGCACATTCTGAGTGGTGAGAGTAGATGACTTTGTGTGTCTATTATGGTGGGCAATTGAGGACAGAGGAATTAGGGCTGTACTATCCCAGTACCGTGAGACATGACTGATGGGGCCCATGTGGGGCTGGATGACCTGCACAAGCACATGAAATCCACCTATCTTTACTTTAACTCATGCTTCTGACTTGGTCTTGTAGCTTTCATGTCTCTGAGTCAGATACCTCCAAGCAGCAGCAGTAACAGGTAGAGGACTAACACAGACAGAGGAATGTTACTTCGGCAGCAGCATCAGAAAAGGAGAAACTATGTCTGTGTAAGTATGTCATTTTCCACAGAACTTGTGACTACAGAGACTCTGGAAAGGTCCCAGGACTTTGCTGATGGGCACTGCGTCTCCCTGAAGACTTTACTTTCGTCATGTTTCTTGATGTTCCGGGTCAAGACCAGGCCCCTTGGAACTGGGTCCCCTAGTGTCCAGCTGCCCTTGGTGTTTGGTTTCTGGGTAGATGGAAGTGTGGAGATGACGCATATTAGTGGGACGCTGTGAGAACCTGCCTCTCTGCAGAGTGCAAAAATGCTTATATTTGAGAATATCCCTTTCTTAAGAGCCCCTTAAGTCTCTCTTAACTCTCTCTCCCCTTCTCTCTCTGAACACATAGGTGTTTTCTGTTTTACTAAATGCTTTCAATCACAATAATATTCTTAATGACTTTCCATGAATTGATTGAGATGTGCATGGCTGTTATGTGGATTACATCATCTAGATATCCAATGTCTGTTGAGTAGATCAATGATACAGTGAATGACCACAGTGTGCATGGGAGCCAGGCTCGCACGGTGGTGAGCAAGCAGCCTTTATCAGGTTGCACAGGTCCATAGAGTGACTATGTGGAGCCAGACCTCCTGGCCCTATGAGGTTGCGTTCAACAGACACAGCAGTTCTATTGACACAGTGACTGGTTCGTTGTATGTGCTCAGTACATTCTTAAATATCCGGAATCCATCTGTGGTTCGTGACCTGATCACCTAATTAGAATTAGACCTGTTGCCAAATTCTCTGTGTTCTGTTTGGATCTGATGTGTCAACCCAACCTGTGCTTGATTTCTCCTGCAACAAAGTTCCTCAGTCACCTTTTGCCCCCCTGGGGACTTTGAATAGTTTCCCCGTCATGCTGTATGTGAGTGCTGCCAAGGAGTCAATGTTTTTATTGGAGCAGAGTGAATTGTGACATTACTCATTGGTTCTGGCAGAAAATTAGTGGTAATGATACCTAGCTCAGCACAGCTGGACAAGATCGCACCTTTTCTCTTGAAGCAGTAAGCTGAGGGACTACAGGGAGTCATAATGGTCTAATGATAGTTAATGGTGAGGAAATGAGGGCCTCAAGGCCCATAAATCAATTTAAAACAGGGATGGTTAGAGAAAAGCTCAGGAGATGCTCCAGCCCATCTGAGTCTTGTTCATGGGTGTGTGTCTCTTACTGGATCTTTTTTTTGTCACGTGAAGGGTAATTATAACAATCTGTGTATAGGAAGACTCAGAAGGTGGAGACACTTGTAGGTAGATAAACAGGTGAGAAAAGACACGAGGCCTCTGTCAGGTTTCAGAGGTCTAAACCAGGATTCTTTCCTGGGCTGGGGCTTTTTCTTTAATTAATATAATTGCGTGCACTAAAGATGGCTTCCAGTCTTTAGTTTGCCTCTGATTTTCACATATTTTCAATGAACACTGAAGCAGAAGAGTCAAGACAAGAGACAGGAGTTTAACCAAGATTTACTTGTATTTTCAAGCCCAACTAATATGACTAGAAGTTCTGATATGCCAGCCTCAGATTCAGTGCAACCTCCACCTGTAAGATTTTTTTTGTTTCAGATAGTCACCTTTTCCTGAGAATCAACATAGAAAGTCAGATGATAACCATGAATTTTCTGCAAAGAGGGGATGGTTTCCCACCCTTTCAATAGTTTCCTCCAGAGAAGAAATTTGTAGTGATGAGGATGAGCAATCAAAACTCTATGACTCATTTGAAGTAAATTAAAGGTGCAACCTCTTTTCTTTCTGCTCTTTCCTGCAAATATTGAACAAGTCATTGGCACAGCTTATAAATTGACATTTCTTACATCCATTTCGCTAGTGTCACATGTTGTATTTGCAGAGATGTGCTAGATTGCTTTCCATTACTGTGACAAAATACTTTGTATATACAAACTTGTAAGGAAGAAAGGTTTCAGAAGTCTCAATCCACGATCACTTGGCCCTTTTCCTTTTGGACGTGACAGAAGAGCCCTGCTCAACTCTAGGCGTCCAGGAAGGAAAGAGTGAGAGAGAAGAGTTCCCAATGCCCCTTTAAAATACTCCTTTATTGACCTAAATTCTTTCCACTGGGCCCCACACCTTAAAAGTTTCAGCATCTCCCAACATCAAAATGGGTTAAGGACAAAGCCACCAACACATGGGCCTTTGTAACGCCGTAGCATAAAGTGAAAGACTTTTGAGGAAAAAGTAACACATATATCTCGATGTGATTTACTTGAGAATAATTATAGTAACAACTTATTATTTTCATCATTTTCCCCCAAGCATAATTTTCCCTTCATGTTTTTTGAAATAGCTGATGAGAATTAGAAGGCCAAGAGACTCCTGGAAAATACCCACTTAGGAAATTATCACAACCACTTATTCATGATTGAAGATGCTACTGAGATGTGTATGAGGGGCTCCATTAAAATCTTGTGATTTTTGAGCTGGTAGAACTCTCTTCTGGAATGGGACTATCTGTGCTCCCAGAATATGGTGCCAACTAGACAGACTGTCGCAAATATTGGAATGGGAAGGAAAAATTCCCCGGGACAATTATGTCACTCTTCCAAATTGCTAATCAAAGGATTTTCATACAGAGGCCTATGTGACACTGTTGCTCTGCCCTGGAGACACTGTAACATCGTTTCCTTGTTACTATCGATTTCTAGGGGAATGGAAAGGAGCCGCATCCATGGATGTTAGGAGGAGAGGAAGACCAGACCTGTGACCCAAAGGAAAGAACATACTTTATAGTAAAAGCAAGCAGATGAGAGCACAATTAGGCCAGAATGGAAAATACTGCAGTAATTTCTGCAAACCTTATTCTTGCAGCAGTATTCTTAGGGAGACTCTCTGATGCTCCTGGCGGAAGCTGTTCCAGAAATAACCTTTGCATTTTTACCAGCCCAGAATTCCACATCAACTCAGGATCATTCTGTTCTGTGCACTGGTTTGCCTTGACCCTTTTCATGGTACACTGTTTAGCCTCAGCCACACCAAAATATCATAGCAGGTGTGAACAACCATTCATTCTCCTTTAGAGGAGATAAATCAGTGGTTTACCCTGGTCCCAGAATTTTCTGTTTTCTTATCTACAAATCCACTCCGTTATCAAATTGAGAGAAAATTCAAAGAGGATGCAGGTGAGATTTTTCAGTTCTATGTTGTCCCTGGAAGGAAGCCTATGGGCCCACTGTCCTGGAAACATTCTACAGAGGTTTTTAACCAGATCTGGGCAGAGAACTCCCACAGGTAAATGACTTCAAGGCTTATTGAGGGCTGAAATGCATGCCTTGTGTCTCCTCCTATTAGCGTCCACTTGAGAAGTTCAATGTTTTCCCTCCTTGCTTGTCTTTCACCCAATGAGGAGTTGGCGTTCAGATCAGTAGAGCGATCATACCAGAGAGAAGGGCTCCAACTGCTCAAGGTACTTCAGTATGACTTGCGTGCAGAATGGCATTAGAACTATAGTGGTATCTCAGTTTGCAAACTTGATTTGTTTTACAATTTTGAGGAAGATGGCTGTGTTTATGTTTGTGTGGGGTAGATCGCTATGGTCATGTTTGTGCCCAATGAAGAGTTTGCGAAGGAAGCAATATTTTGCTGAGCACTTTTATTTGTGAACTGAATTGTTTGCAAACAGAAGCATTTGTGAACCGAGGTATTACCATATATCATTCTTGTACCTATGTGACTCGTATGTGTGATTTACATCCATACAGGTTATAGGGAGGAGGAACATGTATAGAAGGATTCTGAGACTGAAAATAGAGTGAATTTCAGAGTTTCCTCCTGACTTAATAATATACATCATCCCTTACGGACAGAGGTGATTTTATTACAAGGACCTGTTACCCAGAGCCATCTCTACAACTTGGGAGGAAACAAAATTAAAGGAAGAAAAAACATTGTAAAAAAAAAAAAGTCTTACTTTAGGCACACAAGGACTGTAAGTTACTTCTCCACGACTGAAATTACCAGATAGAAGGTGCCAAGAATGTCAAACTTCGTCCTCTTCTTCCAGCTGATAAACAAATGCTCCTTTCAGGTTATTAATTTGGAAAGAAATAACCAGTCTATATCCCTATCAATGAGGTTGTCGTGTCCTCACAAATACTGAGATCCTGCGGCATATAGTCAGAATTTTTATCCTTCCCTCCAGGCCCACACTTGGGTGACCCGGGCCATGCCCTGAGAAATCTCTAGCAAAGCTAAGTAACCACTGGAGGTCATAAATAATGACACTGCCACTTACTAAGACACGCAGCTCCTTCCTGGAGTAGCTGGGAACTGGTGATAACAAACCACAATAACCCTCAGCTTGGAAATGGATTTGAATTTTGTTATTATATATTTTGCAATTTTGGCAGTTTTGAAGGTAAAAATGTGTCAAAGGGTAATATGTCCCAAGGACAGCCAGTGTTAAATCAATATTAATTAAATAGACTTATTCTTATTTAACAAAGCACCGAAGTGTGGAGGAAGGGACCCGCTGTGACCATTTTCTTTAATTTTCTTTTGCCATCTGTCAGGTAAGGAAAGACCTCCAAATCCCATACATCAGCATTTTCAAAATATAGCCAATTTTCAGCTCAGATTGCTTACCTAATGATGTATTTACTGTATCTCAGTCATGATTTCCCAGAGACAAAGCTGTATTATTCAGCAGAAAGGAGCCAGGAGCAGCACCTACAAAGAAAATAGATTGGAAGAAAGAAAATCATTGTGTTTAGTTCTTTTAACTAACTCAGAAACCTCAAGGGATGTGACACCACACTGGCTTGAGCTACCAAGTACTGTGTTTGCCATACAAAGCACAGAAAGAACCACCTTCAGTCTGGTGAAATTAGAAAAACAGTTTGAATAGGCATCGTTCATCTGTATCGTATCTACTGAGGACCAGGGTCTCCATTCCCAAACTTAGCAGCGTATAAAGCACATCGAGGCAAAAACTTTCGATGTCAAGTAAAAGATAATCCTGTAAATCAATTATATGCTTTTAACGGTGTAGATATCCTGACAGAGTAGCCAGTGAGACCTGAACATCACTTATGAAGATATTACTAAAAGCTGATAATATGGGGGAGGAGAGCAGTAAGAACACCCGCCACCAACATCAAGAGCCAGTCGGAAGGATAAAAAAATCTTATTACAACAGTTAAGGTCATTTCACCAACTGCGGAACTGGAAATCATAATTCTGAGCTTTTTACATATAAAAGTCTATCTCGAATCCTATTAGAATTACATATTCCTCCCACAGCCCATGGTGCTATCCACGGTGCTGATTTAGTTGATGTTAGTTTCTTGTCTAAATTTAAGTCAGCTTTTTTACCTCATGGCTTAACTTCCTACTCTACTTTTGTCTCCTTTGACCTGAACTTCTAGCATCAAGTACTTGCCAGTTTTAAACTTCACTACATAAATTCAGAAGATTACATGTGTTGGAAGTAATCCCCGAATTGTTTTTACATCCTTATTCCTATTGGTATATCAAAGAGCAAGAAGATACAGTGCTTGTCATCAATGACATTATTGTCTGACAAGAAGTTTCAAACAGTTAAACAAATAGCGATAAACATTTTGCTACAGGGATGCATAGACTGTGTTGTGATCTCAGAGGACAGATTTCTCTTTCTGGATATGAAAATAAGGAAACACAGGCCTAAATATGTTTTGTCACTTCTTAGTTGGACTTAGGGTTGAATTAAGACACAGATGACTTTTTTCCCTTCAAAGAACTAGTCTTCCTACTTGAAAAATATTTCCACAGGGATATCGGGTTTTGACATGAACCCCATCTGTAAGTTTCCGAGCTTATGTTGGTGAGCAAAAATCTCCTATTGTGTGTTTCCTTGAAAGAGGCTCAGTGTGTACCTTTATATCACTGCCACCCCATTTTCACCTTGGGAGATAAATCTAGAAGACAGTGTGAACTTTTTTAGTTTTTGACGAATGCATTGCTTTAATTATAGTAGTTTTACCTCTTATTTCTACCTGAAATAATCCACATCAATTATCAAGGCTAATTTTCTATTTTGAAGGGTTATAACACTCCAATTTTCAGGTTTTGAGTTAGATCTAAATTTTATATTTAAATTCAATGTAAATCATGGGAGAACATGAAAATTTCTAATGTACTTGCCATATATATATATCTAATATATATATATATATATATATATTCATAAGAATATATATATTCTTTTGAAGGACCTCTGGTTGCCATAAAAGGTTTTAGAAGTTTTGCTTTAGAAAGCATGATTAAACCATAATAATGAATTATATAGGATTTCCCACCCAAACTTTTTGGAAAAATAACTTTAAATGCTGACAGAAACCAATTTTTTCTTATATTATCTTCAACAGTAAATATTTTAAAACTGAAAACAAATGAGAGTGCTAAGGAGCTGAATTTTCTGAACATCTGAATATGTCATTTGTATTGTCCTACCTCTCAGAAACAATTTCACAGTAAGAATCCAGGAAAGGGTGGGCTCCTAGTCTGACACTGTTGGTGGCCTACAGGAAGAAGATGCTCTCTTTTCCCACTTGTGTACACTGAGGAAAAGCCATGTGAAGATAGCAAGTGTGTCCCATCTGCAAGCCGGCTAGAAAGCGCTCATCAGACTTGCCCATGTTGGCACAACAGTCTTAGACTCTCAGCCTCCAGAACTGTGACAAAATAAACTTCTGTTGTCTAAGCCACCCAGCTAGACAGCTAGACAGCTCACGCTGACTAATATGTTTTCCAGAAAACCACAGATCTCTTGTCAGAAAGCATGCTGACGTCTGGATTTGGATTATTTGAGCAAACGCTGAAATATTTCCCTGGTATAACTTTGTCCTGTTAGAGAAGCTACCTCTGTTGGGCTACTGTCATCCTAGCCAGCTTTTGTTCGTCTTTTGCTGAGAAAAACCAAGTGACTTGAACGCACAGTTGTTTGTCCCTGACTCTTCCCTTTCCAGGAATACCACTCATAGGTCAAGCAAAGACTCAGCTTTGTGAGAAAGGGTATTTTTCACAGATATCAGGTAACTGATAAATGATGTGAGAGTGAGCACCAGTGGAGTCATTTAGGCCAAACACCTAGAAGGTTTTCCTGTAAGGTACTGGATGGAGAACCTCATTTTCTGAAGAAATCACTGGACTTTAGATAAGGGACTATATCACACGATCCCAAAATACGTAGTTTGAGAGAGACGTCTCCCTTAGAAAATTACAGACACTCTTCCTTTAATGACTGTGTTCCATTCCTGTGACTCAGCCATTAAATGAATGAGTCACTAAAAGAGAATTTGGATACACTGTACTATGTACATGTCAATATTCAGAACAAAGAAATGGTCAAAGGAAACTCCAACTTAATGCCTTTTCTTTTATTTACATAACTCTTCCATGCAGTACTGTGAAGTATAGCAGAACATGAAACTACAGGGCTGCACTGTACAGCACAATCAGCACAAGCCATAGCACGGTCCTGGGGAAGCCACTGAAAGGCCACACTGCTGCTCACATTCCTGTGTGATAAGTCAGAGTGCAGATCGTAAGTCTGAACCATCTTTATATGGGTAGGTCATTAAACAAGGAACATCTGTATCATTTTGTAGTTTTAAAGGTATAATGCAATGTTTCATTACATGTGCACATTGTAGAATAACCAAATAAGGGTATTCATTACACCCACCACCTCATACGTTTATCTTTGAGATGAGAACATTCCAAATCCCGTCATCTAGCTATCTTGAAATGTTCAATACAATATCCACCCTACTATGCAATAGGACATTAGAACTTATTCTTCCTTGTGCCTATAACGTTGTAACCATTGACTAGTTTCACCCTATGCCCCCTCCTCTTCCCTTCCCAGACTCTGGTAACCACTATTCTTATCTGCTGTTCTCTGTTCTATGAGATTACATTCTTTAGCTTCCATATGTGAGTGAGAACATTTGGTATTTACCTTTCGGTGAAGGTTTACTTCACTCAACATAATATCCTCCAGATTCATCTATGTTGCCATCCATGTTGTCATACAGGATTCTGTTCTTGTGTCCTCACAGTATTCCATTGTGTTTGTGTCTTCACAGTATTCCATTGTGTGCATATACCATGTTTTCTTTATCCATCCATTAATAGACACTTAGGTTGGTCCCTACCTTGGCTACTGTGATAGTCCTGCAGTGAACATAGGAATGGAGCTATATCTTTGACATGGTGACTGCATTTCTTTTAGATATATATACCCAGTAGTGGGATTTTTGGATCATATGTGTCTTAGTCCATTTAATGGTTCTGTAACAAACTACCTGAAGTCGGGCACTTTACAAAGAGGCTTCTTTGGCTTACCATTCTGGTGGCTGGAAAGTCTGAACAGCATGGTACCAGTGTCTGGTGAGGGCACCCTGGCTGCATCCCAGCATCCAGGAGGCATCTCATAGCAGCGGCACCAGCCAGAGATGTAAGTGATGGGTCTGGAGAAGACCACATGGCAGGCAAAGAAACAGGAGAGTTGAAAGGGGCCAGGAACTAACCTGCTCCCACAAGACCAGCACTGACCTCTTCACAGGCTCAGTCATGACCCAGTCACTTCCCCTGGGGTCCTCTTCTTAAAGGTCTTGCCATCTTTCAACATTGCCACACTGGGGACCAAGCTTCCAGCCCATAAACCTTTGGTGCACAAACCATATCCAAACCAAGGCAATATAGTTGTTCTGATTTATATATTTTGAGGACTCTCCATACTGTTTTCCATAATGGCCATACCAGTTTACATCCACATCGACTTTGTGAAAGATTTCCTCTTTCTCTGTATTTATTCATCCCAGCATTTATTATTAATAATAGCCATTCTAACTGGCAGAAGGTGATATAGGAAAGTAGTTTTGATTTGCTATTCTGTAATGATTAATGATGTTGACTATGTTTTTTAGCTCTGTTGGCCATTTGTATGTATTCTTTTGAGAAATTTCTATTCAGATCGATCACTTGCCCGTGTTTCAATGAGATTATTTACTTCTCTTGCTACTGTGCTGAGTTCCTTATATATTATGGATATTAACATCTTGTAAGATACTTTGCAAATGTTTTCTCCCATTCTGTAAATTGTCTCTTCACTCCATTTATTTTTTCCTTTGCTGTGAGAAACCTTTTAGTTTGCTGTAATTCCATTTGCCTCTTTTGGTTTGTTGCCCTTCTCCTTGAAGTCCTTAGCTAGACCAACATTATGGATAATTTCTTTTCTGTTTTCTTCTAGGAGTTTTATCCTTTTTGGTCTTACCTTTAAATCTTTAATTCATTTTGAGTTGATTTCTGCATATCGTGAAAGGTAGGATTCTAGTTTCATTTTTCTACATAGGTATATACTGTCTTTCTGGAGCAATTTATTGAAGAGACTCTACTTTCCATATGGACAGTTCTTGACATTCATGTCAAAACTCAGTTCACTATAAGGGAAAGGATTTATTTCTATTAAATATATATATTATATGTATAATATATTAGTTATAATTAACATTCAAGTATGTAATATAACACTTTCTACATGATAATGAAATTTTACCTTGATCAAAAGGGGTTTTGTTTGGTTTTTATTTTATTTTGCTGACAAACTTATTTTGAATGGACTCTTCTGTAACCTAACTTGGAATCACATCCTCTCTTTGGGGTATGGACAAATGGGACCCAAGAATTTGTCATCAAAATCTCTGTCATTCCTGCAATCATCTCTTACATGGCTAATGTAACCCTGGGACCCAGAGTCAGGGATGAAGTTGTGAGTCAGTTTCTAGGGCCCGTGGTTTTCTTTTTGTCGCCATTAAATTTTTAAATTTTTATTCATACATGCTTGCAGTACAAAATGATTCCATCCATTGTGAGGAGTTGGTACATGTACACAACACCTCTTAATTCTATGGTTTTCCAAGCAAGTGGGCTTTATCTAAGTAGGGATTTATTTGTGTCTATGAGAGTGATCTCAGTGTGTATCAGTTTTCACTCTGAATATTCTATGCTAGATGGACCTGTGTCTAACTATTTCTACCTTGATCTCACAAGTAATGAGAGGAGTATATAAAAATATGTATCTCATATATGTCTACATATTTTAAGAAATTATGTTAATGAGCATCTTTTGGGAAAACATACTAATGCTCTAATAATTGATTCAACCAGTGGAATATGTTTGTCTGGGGGTAACAGCTTTACTTCCTGAGTTATGTTCTGCCTGACAGCATGATCAAGTCACTCCCTGCTGTGGATTGTGTGACTGCAGCAATGTCGTAATGGCCATCACTGGAAGGAAAAAGCTCTCCTAAGGGTAAGGAGCACTTTTGGCTACTCTCATCTGCTGCTATCTCTTTCATTGTGTTATTTAATCAGCTAAGAAATCAAAAGAGTCTTTCAGTAAAAAATAATATTAAAGAGATGATAATTTTTTAAAAGAAATAATTCAAAACCAAATTGATAGATGAATAAAAATGAAGGCACCAAGGAACTGTGGCAGAAGAAAGCAACAAACCTTAACAACAAAAGAGTCCAGGGTTAGTTACGTATGAGAACATTAAAATGAAGTAAGTGTCATAAAACATTGCAAAGTAAGACGAAGAATACTAAGCATCAAATTTGGGAGGAGCTTGTCATAAAACATTGCAAAGTAAGACGAATAATACTAAGCATCAAAGTGTAGAGAGACTGATTTTCTTGTCTTTGATAGAGAAAGACAAACACTACTGTCCCAAATTTAAACATGATATTAACAAATGAGTAATGACTTCAGATTCTTCATTTTTTTTTTACATAATGTTACTTCTTAATCCTAAAGGGAAGCTTTCATAAAGTAATATCTTTTTATGGAAGCAATATTTATTTGAAGTTTGGCAACCCCTTTAGTCTCTCATTAGCATACTTTTTCTTATGAAAGTCAAGTAGAAAATAAATTTTCCTTTTGTTTTTATATTTACATTTGTGCAAAAAACAATCTGGAGTGACAGGAAGCTAATATAAATGGTTTTAGGGGATATAAGAGCAAGGAACTCTTGGAACAAGTGCAGAGATAGAAAAAGAACAGCATTTATTTTACTCTCTAATTTTCTATTCTGTTCGAATGTTCTATTAGTAAACATAGCACATAAGCATGTGTCCACAGAGGTAATATGAGCAGGATGCTCGTAGTTCACATTTCACCTTGATTTTCATATAACTTGTTTTACATATATGTCAGTATGTCTCATGTTTAGATAATTTTGAAGTAACTATATGCAAATATAAATATAATCAGAAGTAAAATGAAGAGTAGAATTAAAATTTTTAAAACTGCGTTGAATAACCGAATTTTTAAAATAAAATGTCATAGACACAGTAACAGATTTTATATGGTCCGAAGCAAAAGTGAGGAACAATATTCTTTAATGTGTTATATAATATGTATAATACTTTCTACAATATCTACTTATATATAAGCATATATAAAATATAGCCAATATATTTGAATATATTATGATATTTTAAGCATGTACAAATTTAAAAAACATTTTAAAAAATCTAACTGCATAAATATATAAAGCAAAAATGTGTGCAAATAAAGATACATAATTAAAATATATTAAAATTTGAAAGGAGATAAGAGCAGATAAGACAAAAGAAGCCTGAAAACTTCAAGAATTAGGAGACTTCAAAGAACAGAGAGTTAAGATAAACCAGAACAGAAATAAAAGGAGAGATATTTACACAAAAGATTGTAAGTATTTTAATTAAGATGAAGTTTTCAAATTAAAACAGAAGAGATTTTAAAATTAATTTAAAAATTAATGACAAATATAAAGAAAAGAATACATCAAAATAGAGTATAATTTTTTTTTTTGGTACCAGCTATCGAACTCAAGGCAAGCACTCTAATCACTGAGCTAAATCCCCAGCCCCCAAAATAGAGTATAATAATAGAAAACATACTGACTCAGATTATGAAACAGCTAGATAAAAAAGAACTGCTGGATAAAATTTAAGAAGACTATATAAGAGAAAATATTCAAAATTACACTGCTGTTGATGAGTTGAGTTTAGAAAGAACGGGATCCCAAACACCTAGAGTGATAATGGGCAACCTCTAGGTGCCACAGCGGGCTGTTTGTATCACTGAAAGCCCTAATAGGTGCACCATCGCTGGCCCAGAGTGGGCTCCTTTGATTAACACACCTGTGAGTAGTTGTCTGCTACTTGTGCTAATAATAAATGAGAACAAATTTCACCTCGACACTTTATTTTTGCATCCCAATTATTCCAACAAACAAATAAACAACAACAAATACTTATAAAGTGAATAAAAGGGAGAACAATTTTTAAACAAACCTGGAACTACCCAAACCCCTGGTTGTTCCTTTGCTACCCCTGGAAGCCCTGATTCAGGGCTCATCAACACTTTCATTAGAGGGGGAATAAAAGGGAAGCGTGCAGAAGAAAAATAAGATACTATTCAAAAAGTGAATAGTATGGTAAGGTCTTGTGAAATGTAAATATTTTAAATTGCAATGCAAATGAGATAATGACAGTAACATGGAAAATTAGCTAAATTACTAAAAACCTAATAGTGGTAAACAATAAGTGCTTAAACATAAATAGGCGACAGGTGGCTATAAACAAAACATGAAATGAGGCAGCTGGGCAAAGTCCAAATTTTAACAGCTTACGATTGTGCAAAAACAAGACAAGAATGTGCTATTCCAATTTCCTCTTATGTCTCTGGAGGTTAGCGCAGCCCTGAGAGTGTGCTATACGCATCGAAGGCGCTAGAATAGAGCTCCATGGAGTAGCATGAGGGGTAACACTGAAGACCTCAGCTCCAGGCCTGAGCGCTAGCATTTATAAGGCTGGGATTTTCAGCAGCTGTAGTCCCCACACGAGTGGCCAAAGAAAAATGTGAAGAACAGAACAGCTATCTCTACTGGAAGCTGTTATGAAATTTCTAGCTTTTTAATGTAAAGTGGAGCCATTTGTCTTTTTCACTTTGAACACGCGGACACACACGTACACACACTGATCACCAAAGATCGCCAGTGGTTTGGAGACTCGTAGTACTTAATGGTTTAGAGATACAGTAGTATCCTTATGTTAAACCAAAGGTGCTATACATTATTACTTTGTGCATTTTACAGATGAAGAGAATGAGTCATAAGGAGGTTAAATGACTCGTCCCACAGGACAGATTCGAGACTGGTACAACCACACTGCAAACACATGCAGTGTGCGCCAGACTTTTTACTCTTCCGGGTCCTGGTGGCTGGTGATGCTGAGGTTCAAATCAGATGTGGGAGGTTTCCCATAGGAAACAATCACATGGCGTGTAGGGATAAGAATGCGAAGATCTTTGTATTCTCTTATGACCCCTCAAACTCCAAACTAACAGGAAATTTATTCCTGTTTCTAATGAAAGACCAGCCAAGGAGCTGTTCAGTGTCTCCTTAGGAAATTTACGATAAGACTTTGGTCAAAAGATACAGAGCGGTCCATGCTTGTGTTTCCTTCCCTCGCCTCAAGTTCTTCCCTCATCACGGGGAGGGAGACTTACCACCTCCACAGGGCGCTGTGGCAGGGCCAGGAGAGCAGAGAGCAACTCTCAATAGCTGGGAGGTTGCCTCTCTGAAAACATACGAAAAGAGAAGGCCAGCTTGTGTCTTCACTGGCATCTTCCAAACCCTTTAGAGGGAGTTGAGGAAATTATTTGGTTTGGTGATATGGTGGCATCCACCATGGTTAGAAGTTAGGTGTCCAGTGCTCATTCTACTCACTGGACACATAACATCACAGAGATGGGTCCCTCTGTAGGGAAGCAAGTTTGCTTTTTCACCTGGACTGCTGCTTCCTTAAACCGCTGGCTGGGCGATAAGCAATTACTGTCTTTGCAGACTCCTAGGGGCTGCTCATTCGATCCCTGCTTGTGTTTAATGAGGTATGTCCAGGCAAAGTAAGGAGAAACAAATCGCATAGGAAAATGCTTCAAACTGTGCAACACAGGGGGAGCTTTCTAAGTTCGGGCTCATCGATGTGCTTCTTAATTGCAGTCTTCACTCATCCATGCCCACTACTGCCATCATAGAAAGTAAAGATTCCCTCCTGGCCTCCTACAGCCATGTGAGGTTTTCCACCATCAGCTACCATCCTTTCATCTCCTACCTCTTAATTCTATTTTCTCTATAATGTTTCATAAGTTAGACAGGTATTCTTTACTGTATGAGTTCCCCCATTATATCCTTCCTCATTGCCTTCACCCCATTTCCCTGACATATAGCCCTTGTGGCCTTTTCTTCTTCCAGTTTTTCCTTCTGTTATTGGAGACATACTAGCTCATTTCCAAGAATGGACCTCGCATGGGATGGAAGACCAGCTTGTTCAAGACAAGAGAGCGCTGTCCCAGGCCTACATGCATGCTGTGGTTTGGGTAAGCACCCCCCTAAAACACATATGTTAAAGGCTTGGTGCCCACCCTGTAGCACTACTGGGAAGTGGTGGAAACTTTAATAAGTGAGGCTAGTGGAGGGACATTAGGTCATCAGTGTGTGCTCTTGAAGGGTCTCCTGGGATCCTGGCCATTTCCTTCTCTTTTTGTTCCCTGCCCAGTCATCATGAGATGACAAGGCCTCCTCCACCACCATCTCCTTCCATGATGTACTGTATTATCAAAAGTCCAAACCACCAGGGCCAAGAGACCATGGACTGAACCCTTTGAACCTGAGCTAAGATAAACCTTTCCTCTTTTTAAGTTGGTCACTCCCCATAACTGTGACACAAAGCTAACACAACCTACCCATGGTTGAGGATCAGCAATTCCCCAGGAACACAATTAACAATTTTCTTCACCAGGATCAGTGGTGGAGAAATGAGATTCTTTAAATTGTTTATCTGGAAACTGATGTCCTAACCCCTTCTACTCTCCATAATTCTAAATTGGAAAGCTGGACCTGTTGGCCAGGAGATCAAACCGCTTTCAAATTACTTGAGCATTTTTTGTCTTTCTTGGCCATTTTTATTTCCTTCATTCATGAGTTCTCAAAAACAGTAGTTCTTGGTACATATCTCTGCCCTGAAACCTGTCATTCCGTTTGCCTTGGGTCCTAACCCTGGGCCTAGCTGTGAGGCAAGGCCGGCAGACTCTTTTCTGTTCTTCTTAAGAGCCAGCCACATCACTGCTTTTCTCTCGGAGTCTTCACATCACTTCATTGTTTCTTTGCCACTTCTTATCCAAAGTCAAGAATGAACTTATCAATTCCATTTACATGCTGTACGTAGAATAGTAGAATAACACAGAAAGTAGAATGGTGATTACCAGGACTGAGTGTAAGAGGAACGGAAAATTAGTATTTAATGGGTGATTGTGGTGATGGTCACAAAACATTATGATTGTGTAAACCAAACTACCAAATAACAAAACACTGAAATAAAATACCACTGGGCTGTATGCTTTAAAATGGTTACATTTGTAAATTTTATATTGTGTGTATTTTACCACAGTGGAAAACCTTGAGGAAAATTCCAGTTTCGGGACTCTGAAAGTTGTCAAAAACAAAGACAGACTGGGGAATGAGCAAAGCCAAAGAGGAATCTAAGGAAATGTGGTAATTCATCATTCTGTGGTATCCAGGAGGGGACACTTGCACAGAAAAAAGACACTAGGTAAAATCTAAGGAAATTTGAATAAAGTGTAGACTTTGGTTAAAAATAAAATGAGAATGAATCTATTAGTGCCCTACATTTGCCTCGTTTCTATATTTCTGGCAGGGCAGAAGGGCTCTTGCCCTAGGAGCTGAAACTTCTATAGTCATTACAGAGGGAACAGAAGAATGTGGAGGGCTGAAGAACCAAAGTCCCTTGTGTGCTGAAACAGAAGCGTGGTGCGGCTTTTATTGGCATAGAGAAAGGACAAGGATCCAGAAAACATGAGATGAGAATCATGAAATGACCTTATGCTTCAATCAATGACTTTTGCTCACCACCATCAAAATAGAGTTGTCTGAAGTAGATGATTTAATAAAATATGCAGTAAAAAAATAGAAGTACTTGGGACCAAGAATAGAGAAGACTGGATTGCTGTAATCAGAGTGCAAAGATGTTTTTGCATTGTTTCCGGGTGGCTTGTCAAGCAGTGCAGCTGTAGCACGGCACACAGCCCACCAGAAAGCGTTTGCAATTCTCTTCTCCTTTTTTCCTCATTTCTTTTGACCTCTGGGCTCCCCTCTGGATTGATATTTTAGTGAGAAGACAGAGTACTTAGCCATTACATCTAAGTCAATCTAAGTCAATTTGTGTGCACTCACATCTTGGTACAGTGTGATATAGTGGAATAAATACTGAAATCTGATTTAGGAAACAAACTCTTCTGGAGCCTGGTTTTAGCTATTAGCTTGTAAGATGATTTTAACCTCTTCAAAGATGTCTTTGTCTGTGTGACAAGTCACTAATTCATAGCCCCTCCTCTGCCAACCTATACAGTGTTGTGAAGAACAAAAGCAGAAAATACTTATGGGAGCCTGAAAACTATACCACAGTATCTCAATGATGGCTGATTACTTCTTCCATAATGAGCCGTGTAGGGGGGTGACTGTCTTGCAACTTGTGGGGGCTGCTGCAGTAATCTGGGTACTGGTAGATCACATCTATTCCATCTTTGGCAGACACTATATAAGAATGCACACTATAGAAAATAGAAAAAAGGAAAACCGCCCGTATACACTACTGCTTTGTGCCCCGGGTTTGGAAGTTTATTGCAGAACAGAATTCTGCTCACATTTAAAAGGAGACGTGGGAAAAGCTTCACCCTCCCTTTGAGATGGTTCTGCACTGTAGGAACCAATGTAAATTACCAATGGGGACAAAAGGACCAGTGTGAAGCAAGGGCTTAAGTGGCCGCTCCCCACTGCGGGCAGCAAATGTCTTCCACAGGGCGAGGGGCACGCGAGCTGAGGAAGACACTGTTTCATTAAGGCGGAATATGACAAATGTGAGATTGCTTTATTTAAAAAGAGAACCTGCCTTGGTGGAGGTGTCTCATGTTCTTGGGTCACAGAGAAGATAAGTCCATAGGCTCTTGCTGCCATTATTAGTCCTGGAAAGAGAAACTCAGCATTTCCTTTGAGTGATAATTTGGGCCAGCAGATAAACAGATAAACAGAGAGCCTGGAGAGGGAAGGAGGAAGTAGGAAAAGAGAATTTCAAATGGAGCAAAGAAACAATAGCAAAATGTCCTAACTACCCTAACCCTGAGGATGGAGACAACTGGTAAACCATGAAAACTGCTGAACACTGAGAAGTGTACGTGTCCAGGGGTATTGGGCGAGTTGAGTTCCCTCCAGACTCTTGGTTGCTGATCACTTTGTGTATCCAAACCCTTTGAGAAATTGATAAAAGCTATGGAAATTTTTCCTTGTTAAAAAATGAAGATCTTCGTGCAGATAAAATGTTTTGCATAAAATTTCAGAGGGTTTGAGGATTCCAGAGATCCATCCACATACTCCTCCCAAGACTCCATTCCTGCCCTTCTACCCACCTCTCTGTGACATGATATGGTGTGATGTGGTATTGCTCTGTGGTACTCAAATATCAGGCATCAGTGTGGCATGGGAGGTTTTTATAAAGGCCTCTTGTTTTAGTCTGTTTAGGCTGCTTTAATGCAAATGCCACAACAAAAATTTATTTTTTACAGGGCTGGGGCCAAACACTACAGAAATCTCTGTGGTTCTCCTACTTCTTTGTAACTCTGTTGTCTCTTATAGTGGTAAGAATGTGGACCTGAAAAACTATATCTTCAGGTCACCATTCCAAACTACCCTAAGAGCCAGCATTGAAATTCAAACCTATTGAAATGGTATCCTTGAAATTATGCCACCCAAGAGCTACAGGCATGTTTTTAGAAGTCCTGTATTTGGGGTCTGGGGCTGACACTTTTTAGCAGAAGTGTTGTGGCCTGAATATTTGTATCCCTCCCTCCAAAGGCTCAGGTTGAAATCCTAATCTCCACTGTGATGGTACTAAGAGATGGGTTCTTTGGGAGGTGATTAGGTCATGAAGGTGAAAACCTTCATTAGGTGAAAACCGTGCAATGAGAGATCTCCTTGCCTTCCCACCAGGTGAGAGCATGATGAGAAGTCTAGGAACTGGAAAGCAGACCTCAATGGGATAACCTGCTGGGGCCTTGACTTGCACTTCCTTCCAGCCTTGGGCTGGGCTGGGTGGATGCACCGCAGTGAGGAGCCGCTTGGCTTTGGCTTCTGCAGCTGTGAAGTTGCATTATTGGTAAGCAAAGGCTCTAGGGTGGGTGGCACAATGCAGATTGCTGAACCTCCACATCAACTCCTTCTTTCCCCTTCTCCTAAAGTCCCTATCAGAAGGTGGTCAGGACACTCATGGGCCCTGCGCCACGAGTTTCTGAGTTCGTACGGACTCCAGTTTCAGGGTTCTGTATCCCGTCCATCAAAACCTGCAGGAAATATTCCCTTTAGGGTTCTCCTCTTTCCAACAAAGTTTTGCTTCCACGTATAGAAGTAGTCAACATGGAACCAGCTAGAAACAGAAGGTGGAAAATCACTCTCATTTCTTTGAGCAGTTGGGTCACTTGGGGTCACCTTCATGACTCTGAAGTAAAAGTACTACTCTCCATAGAGGTTCCTGTGTATTTCTAGATCCCCTAGAACTCCATCAACTTCTTTCTGCTGTCCCCAGAAGTAATCGCAACACCTGTTAGAACAGCTAGGCTTAGATTCTGTTATCCGTGACCTCTTGGGGGACAAGAGAAGACAAATGAACACTTATTGATCACCCGCTGTGTAAAGTTTGAGCTGCCTAACCTTGCCTCCCCAAAGCTGTTAGAAGCTCATTTATCTGAGAGGTAATTCTCCATCATTTCTTCTTAAACAAATGCTCTAAATCTCACCATCTTCTTTCGGCTCAGGAGCATGTATTGGGTTTCAAATATGCATGCCAGTTTAATTGTGGAGAGCCCGTTAGAATAGAAAAGACAGGTGGAAAGTGTAGGTGTTCGTGACAGTGATATGGTTGTGTAAACTGTCTGATTTATGTCAAGGGTCCAAGGTTGCAAAGCCTCGAGGTACCTAGAGCTGTTTGCTATTCCACAGAATGGATTTTATGTCTGTTACCCATTGCTATCCAGAGAATAATAACAGAGAGTGAGGAGTTACCCTAGCAACAGCCAGGTCACCAAATGCAAGGCTTCCTGTAAGAATGTTCAAAAGCACCGAGTCTCTCTGCTGTTTCTCCTACACTGGACTTTCTACAGAGTCACCAGTCCCCTAGACAAATGTGTGGTGAGAGAGCAGAACCTAAGTGCTACTCAGAGGGGGCCAAGCCAAGTACCCTGAGGGCTGGGGAAGAGTCAAAGGCATGTCCGAAGAGTCAAGAGAGTAAGGGGACTTTCCTCATGTACAGAGTGGGTTAAGGGGTCTCTGTAGACGAGAGAAAAGGCCGCCAGGAGTTCCATGCATGGCAGGTCAGAGAGTGTATCTAGCGTCTTCATTTTCGACTAATGTAATCACATTTATCCAAGATTGGTAATATATGAGTATGGTGTTCACTGGACTATTCTAGCCAATACGTAAATTACATACACAGAATTCCCATCACATGGTCCGGCACATAATGTAGAATCAGAATTTATACTTTCTTTCCCTCTTTTTTCTCCCTCTTTTTTGTTTTGACTTCTTTCCTTGATTATTTTGATAGCTAAGGGAGCTATCAATCTAGCTGGGGCTTTTCCCAAGTAAGCTGTTTGATTTTTAGCCACCAAAACCCATGCATTGAAATAATAGTGACAGGCCCTTTCAAGGTTTTCAGCTCATTTTCACCCACATGATTGTTGACAGTAAACTTTTGGAACTGAAATATGTTTCCTGACCTCCTTCTTCCTCATCACTCAGAGGGGCCCTTGTCTGCTATGAGAACTTATTTCTGAGTCTGTTATTGAGAGGACTGCAGCTCCTATTGTCCCAAAACAAGCAGAGACTCTTTCCCTTGGAAATAGAAGGAGGCGTGTGGCAGGGTACACTCTGGAGAGCTGGGAACTCAGTATGTAATCATGGAGCCTTGACTTGAGCTCTTCTCCCTGGGCCTCTGTGAAGCCCCGTGCATAGACTGTGTGATTCTCACAGGCCTAGACACAGGCATCAGATGGAACCGAATGCTGTGCAGAGCACTGGACTTGCTGACCACAGAGCTCGCACTTTGAAGGGGTCATTTAATTGCACAGAGAGGCAAGGATTCGGGAAAAATGCTTGTTTCCAATGAACAAACTCTAATGATTTGGCATTCCTCCAAGGAAACCCTGCCAGAGTTGTTTCTAGGTTTGGTTATGCCAGGCCCATGTGCACAAGCCCTCTTTAACTGTCCATTGCTTTCAATATAAAGTTTTAAATCTGTTTGCATAGATAAGTAAAGCTTATGCATTTAGAGTAAATTCTGAGCACTGAAGGCATGAGCTAAGAACCAATACTGAATTCTCCTTAACTTTCTCTGAGTCTCAAAGATCTCTGTGTAAAACTGAAGCTAGGAATGGAACGACTTGGTGACTCCAAGAGAGAGATTTCTGTGAGTTTGAATGGTGCTGCACAGCTGGGGTGATACTCTGAGCAATCCAGGCACAGGGAGCTCACGTGTTCCATCCCTCAGGCTCTGCCTGAGGATGAGACTGGCCAGCAGCTTGTGCCAGGTCTGTGTTTCAACTGCTAGCCTATTGACCCCAAAGACACATTTGTATCTCCTCTTTCTCATGCTTTCTTTTGCTGTTTAGTAAAGTGAGAGCAGAGAAGTCAAAACCATCCTTTAGGGTCTGATTTTCCAAAGGCAATAATGAAAAGAAAAGGCAGAATGCTGGACCATTCAATCTTCAGCCTAAAATACACTCAATGATGGATGTCATTGAGAAATGGGAACTATCGCCCTTGCTTAAAGCCAGGAGGGTCAGCAAACCAAGTCAAGAATTGGTGGAAGACAGAACAGCATGGTCAATCCATGATAATCCAAGACAAAACAGCATTGTCAGTCCAAGAACCACCTGCTGGGAAGCAGGGATCTTTGAGAGCCATTTCCAGAACGAGTTGTATACACTCAAGGTTGCTCAAGGTCATCCGCTGTGATGTAGATAGAGAACATTTGGACTTCTACTTGTATGTTCTCTCAAAAAAGTGCGTGCATGAAACTTCACTAATACAGGCTGAGCATCCTTAATTTGAAATCTGGAATGCTCCCAAAATCTCAAATTTCTGAAGCAAAGACAAGTGGAAAATTCCACACCATACAACTTGGCATGCACAAAATTATTAAAATTTTATAAAAAATTATCTCTAGGCTATTTGTATGCATAGGGTGCATATGAAATAAAAATGAACTTTATGTTTAGACTCACATGCCATCCTCAAGATATAATATATAAGCAAAGATTCCAAAAATGCAAAAATAAAAAGAAATCCTGAAATCAAAAAGACTTCTGGTCCCAAGAATTTTAGACAAAGAATACTCAACCCATGTGTAATCTATAGGTTGAACAGTGATGTCTTTTTTTGGTCTATGTATCGATGGTCCTACCTCAAGTTGAACTGATGAAATATCAGAGTTGCAGAAGGGGAGGGTTTGACAGTAGTGCCTTATACGTCATTAACTTTCCATACATTCTGATATTGACCAGTGTCTGTATATCTGGTTCATTCGTTTATTACTTACCTAGTTTTAACTGAACTAGCATCCTAGAAGGATGGCGTTTTTGTTAATTAGCGTGTATTAATTGTACATATTAATGGGGTTCAGTGTGTTTTTTCCATACATGGCTAGACAGTGCACTGATCAAATCCAACCACTCTTTTCTACCTGCTCTCCCCTCCTTCTGCACCCTTCCCAAACCCTGGTATTCATTGTTCTACTTTTGGGTGACTTCTTTATTTTTCACATATGAAAGAAAACATGTGGTACTTGTCTTTCTGTGTCTAGCTTATTTTACTTAACATAATAGTTTTAAAAAATCTTGCATACACACAAATAAACTCCAGATAGAGGGTACCACATAAAATGCCAAACAAAGAGGATGGCCAAAACACAACAGTTAGACACATCCTTTCACAGATGAGCTCCTTGTTATCCATATTAAAAAGTGAAAGCAGCAGCAATGTAAGGATATCTGAATAGACTCAGCCAAAGAAAAATTCAAATTTATTCAGACTGTTATTTTAAAAATCTTTTAAAATAATATCATCTTCCCACCAACAGTGGAGGAGGATTCCTTTTTCCCCACAGCCTCACCAACATTTGTTATTGGTTGATTTTTTCATAAATGTGGTTCTTTCTGGAGTGAGATGGAATCTTAACGTTGTTTTGATTTGCATCTTTCGAAAGACTAGTGATGTTGAACACTTTTATCTATTTGCCATTTTTATTTCTTCATCTGAGAAATGTTTATTCATTTCAGTTCCCCATTTTAGGATTGGGTCTTTAAATTTGGTAGGTTTAATTTTTTGAGGTTTTGTATATTCTAGATGTTAGACCTTTGTCTGATGGATGGCTAGCAAAATTTTTTCCCAGTCTGTGGGTTTTCATCCTGTTATATTGGTGATTTCTTTTGCTGTGCAAAAGCTTTTTAATAGCATGTAGACTGGTCCAGCCACTGTGAAAATCAATATGGAGATTCCTCAAAAAACTACAACTGGACATTCCATTTGATCTAGCTATTCCCCTACTGGGGATGTTCCCAGAATAATTAAAATCATCATACCACAGGGATACATGCACAACCATGTTTATAGCAACACAATTTGTAATAGCTAAGTCTTGGAAACAACCTAAATGGCCAACAACCAATGAATGGCTAAAGAAAATGTGGTTTTGCTACACAATGGAGTACTACTCTGCCATAAAAAAGGATAAACTAGAGTTGGAACATACTATTAAGTGAAATAAATCAGACACTCATGAGTACACATCAAATTGTTTCTCTAATATGAGAAACCATGACTGTAAATAAGGACAAAGAGGTGTAATAGATATTATATAAAAGGAAGATAATATACAAAGCAGAGGAGGACTAGAAAGACAGAAGGGGGAAAAGTAGGAAGGGAAAAAAGGAAAGAAAAGAGAAAGGGAAATAATGGAAAAATATGAATAAACCTGCTGTATATAGGGAAGGAGGGAACAGAGGGGAGGGGTGGGGAAGAGGGGGGAAAACCAAGATACATCATGTACAGGTACAAAATAAATGTGATGAATGTGATCATTATATGTACAATGTACCAATACATGTTCTTGGTTAAAAATAAAAAAAATTAAAAATGATTGTACTAAAAAAAAAAAATGTCATCTGAGGAAGCTTTGATCTAAGTATGCATTTTGTCTTTAGGTATTAACTAATGATAGCACATTCTAAAATGGTTTATTTCATCTTAATTTAGCCTTTTAAAATTTATATTTGTGTGCATATTTTATAAGTCATAATGTGGTAATATAGACATACATTACACAGGTGCATAGTAAGTCAAAATACACATATATATTGGAAGAAAATGCTCAAATAATTTAACTGATTATCACCACATTTGAGGTTCATTGCTTTAAGGAGTTATAATGATCAAAAGAAAAGATATCCCAATGTCAATGAATTTTAAATTTTATTAGCCCACAACTCTAGCCATCTTCCATTATCAAAGGCATTTAATGAAATAGTGAGGGAGATAATTTTAATCACTTCCCTCACCAAATAATTATGAAAGACCAGTTACATGTAAGTTCATCTTCTTGGAATGGGAATATGGACTCATTAGGATATCTTGTTACACCTAATTAATTCACCCTTGCCAAGGATAGATCCGTTCCCATCCGTGCTAAGAGAAATGCATCTATATTATAGGAATAGGAGCGTCCACCGAGACACACTTCCATAAGGGCTGTGGAGGAGAGAGGCCTCCTTGAGGTCCTGACACTTGCAGGGTGCATTCACGTCTCTGGAAACTGCTCCAGGTGTGAATAATAAGCTTCACTGTGGCTGACTGAGGGCGCTGTGTTGCACTAGCAACAATCCTGATGAAACTGCATCAAAGGGTGTGTTGGGAG
>PVJO010021495.1:0-29976 GCA_004026905.1 Hystrix cristata | reverse complement strand
GTAATCCCAGCACTCGGGAGGCTGAGTCAGGAAGATTGTGAGTTGGAGCCCAGCCTGGCTGTAGAATGAGAACTTCTCAAAAAAAAAAAAAAATCAAAAGGGGAAGTATGTTCTGTACTTAAGGTGTATCACTTTTGTACCACTGTCAAGTAAAAAGCCATAAGTCAATTTGGGCACAATGATATGCGCCTTTAATCCTAGCACCAAGGGAAGAAGGCAGAAGAATCCGAATTTGAGCCCCACCTGGGCAACTTAGTGAGACCTTGTTGCAAAATCAGTTAATTAAAAAGACCAAGGATGTAGCTCCATGTGAAGGGCCCGGGTTCAATCCCCAGTACCCACCCTACATAGAGATGGGGGTACTGGCTGGGAATGCTGGGCCGGGGACGGTCTCCTCAACCTGGCCGTGCCGCTCTCCATCCCACATCACAGTGACTTCGGATCCAGAGTCTCACCCTGACCCTGGGGCGCCAGCTGCGCCGGCCTCCTTTTGGGGACTTTGTCGCCTCCTCCACATTGGACCTTTCTTTGGCCTTGGGATGTTTCTAGGCTATTTCTGTACCAGAGATAGCCTCATTTCCCTTCCCGCTGCCCGGGTCCGAGAGCCCTGGCTCCAGTTGTCTTCCCGGAAGTCCCCAGATTTCAGCGAACCTCCCCAACCCGAGCACGCTGCACAATTATTACAGAACTGCTGTGGTGACTCGCTCGGGGTCTGTCTACACTGCTGGACCTGCAGCTCCGTGAGGGTGGGGATGGTGTCTTGTAACCTGGGCTGGAACTCGGCTTTCCCATTTAAAAAATACCATGGAGAAAAATTATGAAGTCTGAAATTTTTGGGACTATTTTTGGGAGTGCTTAAGTGAAAATAAACACAAATCTATGTTTCTCTTTTTTAAAAAAAATGTTTTTTGTGGGTTTTTTTTTTTTTTTTTTGAAGTAAGTTCTCTTGATGTAGTCCAGGCTGGTCTTGACTCGCTATGCAGCCTGGGCGGGCTTTGAACTTACTATCTTCCTGCCTCAGCTTCCCAAGCACTGTGATCACAGGCATGCGCCACCACACACACCTGGCTCTAATTTTATTTTTGTGGTGCTGGGTATTGAACTCAGGGCCTCAGTGCCTTTTAGGTAAGTGTTCTGCCACTGAGCTACGTCCTCAGCCTTCCTTTTTAAAAGTTGTATGCTTACATAAACGTGAAGAGTTGAAAATAAATTTTAAAAGAAGGCATTTTCTGTAAAATAAATTTCTTAAAATATGTTCCTAGCTTGTAAAATAAAGAAGTGTACACAGATTCCCTTCTAAAAAGAATATTTAAAACCCATTATTTAAATAAGTCTCTTACAAGGCAGCAAATTTGGGAAAGCAATGAAGCAAAAACTCCGAAACCTCCCAGACACATTTCTACTTTTGTACCTGTTTGTTACAGTGGAGGGAAATACTGACTAGAAAGTTAGGTGGGTGATATAAACAGAGAGGCAGTTGCTAACTACAATGTTACAAGTTTCAAATTTGAATTATAAATGTGGAATTAATTTTCATTATATGTGGTTTCTTTTGATAAAATCCTTTTAAATACAGTCTAAATTTTAGTTTAATACACTTAGAATTTATGCCATTTATCAAAAGAAAATGTGGGTTGATTGTTAGTTCATCCTTTGTATTGGGGTAAATGAGTCAGAAGCTTCTAGCACAGAAGCTTTTCTCAGGTGGTAAACGAAGATTCTTGGAAAACTCTGTTAACTCTCTTTAGTCACAGAATATTGTCTAAAAAACAACAATTTAAAACTGTGCTAGCTGAGGGTGATGGGGCGTATGTGTAATTTGAGCACTTAGGACAATTGCCTTGAGTTTGAGGCCAGCCTGGGCTGTGTAGTGGGTTCAAGGTCATCCTGAAGTACACAGTGAGACCATGTCTGAAAAACAAACAAACAAATAAACAGTAAATAAATAAAAGCTGTGTTGATAGAGAAATTGGGAGATCTGGAACTCAAATTGATTTTTTTCTCATTCACTCAGTAAAGTTATTCCCCATGTCAGTTGCCCAAGACTTAGGATATATCTTAGTCACCTTCTCATCACTGGGACAAAATACCTCCAACCTGGAACTTCAAGGAGAAGTTTGATTTGGCTCACAGTTTAGGGGGATTCAGTGCATGGCACTGTGGAAGGTCCTGGGTGATGAAAAGCTGCCCAATCCATGGCAGCCAGGACAGAGAGAGAGAAGGGAGGGGCTGGGGACAAGAATACACCTTCCTAGGCCCAGGGACCACTTCCAAGCAGGCCGTACCCCTGAATTTACTGATGAGCAGAGACCCCCACTGAGCACCACCTTCCAAAGCCCCAGCTCTGAGCACCTGAGACTTTCAGTGGACATGCCAGATCTCAACCATAACAGGCTATGTGTCAATACAGACAATTAGGTTTTGAAAACTTAGCACACATAACTGCATTTAAGGTCCATCTATGCTAAGGACAATTTGGATGTTTTGTGTTCTTGATCATTATTGATACTGCTCATGGCACTATGTTAAAAGCCCTGTACAAGCTATCTTCTTTTATCTTTTCAAACCCTCTATGTCAAAGAAATTGTTATTTACCAGTCTCGTAATACAGTGGAGGAAACTGAGGCTCAAAGAGGAGAAGCAGCCTGCCTACCATCACAGTGCTAGGGAGACTTAGGGTGACAAGCCATCTTCTTGACTTCAGAGCTGGCAGATTTACCCACAATAGTGTGTGCTCTATGAAATTGATTATGAAATTGAACGTTCCTATCATAGTAAGGTGTAGAAATCGTAATACTAATTTCTGGTTCTGCAATAGTGCGGAGCTTAATTCGATACCATATTTAATTTTTCTAATTTCCCAAAGGAAATGTTTTTCCTCCCAAAAATAGAGTTTCAGCTATCAGCAAAACCTTCCTTTCTTCCAGGAAATCAGAAGGCTTCTCATATGTCTGGACAGTTAGTGGCCAGTAGTATCAAAGTGATTTCCAAACACCTGCTTTAAAGTGACTGAGATTCTGTTGATGGAGTGAGGCCTGCCTACCTCCCCATGTCCCAGGTAGGGGATGGCGGGAGGCAGGACACCAGGAGACAGGAAGAACCCAGTAGTCAGGGTCTGCCCTGGGGAAGATGAACCAGATAGACTCTCCAAGTGCGGGACTGTTTTTCCAAAGACTAAATGCAGCATAAGCAGAGAATTAGGAAGTCTGAGTCCAGCCCACCGGGACAGTTATCAAGCATATACTGTGTCAGGTTCTGTGCCACCTACTTTTCTCTGGCTTCCATCTTCTCACTGTCCCCTCCCTCCACGTCAAGATGCCAGGGTGGCTGGAGCCTGGAGCTCTGTAGAAACATGGGGGTCTCACTCTCTTCTTGCCTGTATCCCACGACGCTTCATCAGGCTCCTGTTGGCCTTAGACCAGGAAGCAGTCAGGCATTTCTGCCCGCGTCTTGGTAACAGGCCCACAGAATGGGTGAGATTGCCGTGAAGGTTTCTGTCTACTTTCTCTCCGTGTCTGCACTTGTCTCACTATTGGCCAACAATAACAGTTGTGGGGATCGGCAGCCGTTCATGACTCACAGTTTGAGTCACACTGTAGTCCCAACTTCTTCAGGCTTCGATTTAGCTGGGCATGGTGGTGCACGCCTATAGTCCCAGCTCTCTGGGAGGCTAACACGGGAGGATTGCAAGTTCAAATCTGGCCTGTACAAATTAGCTCAACCTTGTCTTGAAAAAAAAAGGACTGATGATATAGCTTAGTGTGACGGCCTTGGGTTCAAGTCCCAGTACTACCAATCAATCAATCAATAAAGCTGGTGATAGTGGCATATTCTTGTAATCCTAGCACTTGGGAGGTTGAGGCAGGAGGATGGTGAGTTCAAGGCCAGCCTGGACTATATAGTATAAAAAAAAAAATTATAGCATGATGGCACACACCTGTAATCCCAGCTACTCAGAAGCCTATGGCAGGAAGATCAAAAGTTTGAGGCCAGCCTGGGTAACTTAGTGAGATCTTATCTTAAAATAAAAATATAAAAGGGACTAGAAATGTATCTTAGTGGTAGAGTATTTGCCTAGCAAGGACTTGGGTTCAATCTCCAGAACCTCTAAAAAAATAAAATAAAAGCCCAAGAGATCCACTGATATATTGAGAAGTCATGACTCTGTTTTTGAACTTGGGTACCTGGGCGCCACCTCCAGCCCACCTTCTGCGGACATCCAGTTGACTGCCAAAATATCTTGTCAAAATAATGGTGTTTGGAGCCCTGGCAGGCTGCTCTGACCTCCACTTCCGGGACTAAGAATGACAGGAGAGAAGACCGGGGGAAGGAAAGAGTCAGAACCCAGGCAGACAGAGCCCTTGAAAAACACAGATCTGTGGGCAGGAGGGAAGTGTTGGCACTTGTGAAGGGTTCTGCTGGCAAAACTGCTCCCTTGCTCTCCTGTGCTAGGAACAGATGTGGCTGCTACAATGTGAAAGGTAAAACAGAGCAAAAAACAAACAAACAAATGAAAGAACAAACAAACAAGACTGGCTGTGTCTGTGGGGATCACAGAAGCGTCCTGCCGAGCTTGACTTCCCTTCGGCCTGGGCGACGGTGAGAGGGGCTGAGTAGCCTCAGCACACAGAGTAGAGGCTGCTCTTGGCTTTCGTCTTGAAGATATGCGTTTCTACAGTCATTCCAACTGTAGGTAACTTTTCAGGTTAATTCCCTATCTGCCTGGAAGACCCCCCCCCTTTCTTCTTTCCTCCTTCCTTTCTCTCTGTACTGGGGATTGAAGCCGGGGCCTTTGCACAGAGCTACATCCTCAGACTCCCTCTCACTTTGTTAAAATACAGGGTCTTGCTAAGTTGCCAAATTTCCAGGCCAGCTCAAACTTGAGACCCTTCCATGCCAGGTGGAAGACCATTTCTTTAAGTGTGAATTTCCCAGCAAAGTATTTATTAGACTTTTTAAAAAAAATAGTATTAAAAAAATAGTATTAACTTGGAATTTTCCATAATAGTCACTAAGGCTTTTTTTTTTTATGAACTCTTTAGTGCAGCCATGTGGAAAATATTATTCTCCATATTTCGTCCATGAGAAGACTTTAGATTGCATTCTTCTTCACCCTAGGGCTGTTTAATCCATAGCTGACAACTCATCTTGACAGGTGGCCCTGAGAATGCTCTAGAGATCAGGACAAGGCCT
Source organism: Hystrix cristata (assembly GCA_004026905.1). Taxonomy (NCBI): domain Eukaryota; kingdom Metazoa; phylum Chordata; class Mammalia; order Rodentia; family Hystricidae; genus Hystrix; species Hystrix cristata. The sequence continues at coordinate 24,783 of PVJO010021495.1, read as the reverse complement.
GGACCCCAGTCCCGGGTGGTCCAAAGACAGGGTGTTCCCAAGCCTGCTCTCGCATTCTGGGTTTGAAGCCTTTCTCCTCCCCCTCCTCTGGTGGGGCTACTGGTTTGGGACTGGTTTCCTTCCAATATATGAACAGGGATACTGGGTACATTTGCTCATTAAGGAAACCCATGTCACTTGTCACAAGTGCAGAAAGAGTGTTTCAGACGTTCCTGGAAAGCTTTCAGCTGGTTCACATCCATGCCAGGTCCTTCCTACGATGGCTGTTTCTCCCGCGCCAAGATGCGGGCAGAGTGGCTGTGTGTGAGGAACGGTAAGGTCATTGACCCAGATGACTAAGGGACGCTGTAAAGTCCTTCGGGGATGGGATGAGGAGTTCCAAGCCTGGATTTATGTTAGCATGGCCAAGAAACACGATTTATAACAACCTTCAAAAGGGCAATATTAAAAAAAAAAGTAAAATATTCATCTACAGACAGTCTCCCAGAGGATGTTATTAAATACAAAAGCTATTCTTAAGCAAAAAACTCAATGGATATAAAAGAGGAGTGGGAAGAGCCTAGATTTGTTTCCGAAGATTTATCCAGGATAGGATTTTTCCTAATGAAACCTCATTCTAATGTACTTTAAAAAAATTTATTAATTTTAGCTTTGTTTTCTTTTTTTGAGATGGAGTCCCAGTATGTAGCGTAGGCTGGCCTTCAGCTCACCATATAGCCTGGCTGGCCTCCAGGTGCAGCAATCCTCTTGCCTCAGCCTCCTGAGTGCTGGAGTACCTAGCTCCCTCCCTCTCTCTCTCTGTACTTAATTGACAAAATTGCTTATGATTATGGTGTACACCATGATATTTTGAAATTTGGAATGGTTAAAGAAATTTTGGAATGGTTAGACAGGCATAGTGGCACATGCCTGTAATCTCAACACTTGGAAGGCTGAGGCAGGAGGATTGCCATGAGTTCAAGGCCAACCTGAGCTACATTTCCTGAGACCTTGACTCAGGAAAAAAAAAAAAAAGAGAGCAAGAATGATTAAATCAAGCTAATTAACATATGAATTACCTCATGTTATGTATTCTACTTTTTAATTAAACTACCCCAGTTCCATTGTGATCCTTCTATGTGTGTAGACAGCACTGCTAAGCTAAGAACACCTCCAAGTGAGCACTTTTGTTTTGTTCTGATGTACTCGGGATATTTTTCTGTTTTCTCCTCTTTCTTCTGTATTTATTTTGTGAACTAAATCAGGACTAGTACTAAAGCTATGGCATAAACTGGGTGTGGTGGCACACATCTACAATCCCAGCACTTAGGACTCCAAGCAGGAGGATCTCACTGAGTTCAAAGATAACCTGGGTTATATAGTGAGTCCAAAGCCAGCCTGAACTACATAGCAAGACTGTCTCAAAAAAACCAAATAAATAAATAAATAAATAAATAAATAAATAAATAAATAAATAAAAACATGCCATAATGTAATATCAACCCCATGGGTCAAGCAGTGTGAGCCTGGACTCATTTATTTGTAATTTTATTTGAGACGATGTCTTATTGGTCTTGAACTCCCTGTCTACCCAGGCCAGTCTCAAACTCAAGATTTTCCAGGCTCCCAGCGCTGGGATGACACATATATATCACCACACCTATCCAGCATTCAAAAGAATCCAACTACTGGGATTCAGGTGAATGGTGTTAAGAGCTTGGTCATGACCCCATGCAACTCCTGGGAAACAGTGGACCTTTTAGGAGGTGGGGCTGGGGCAGGAAGTAAGATCGCTAGAGGGAGGCCCAAGGAGGCTACTGGGACCCCAACTGCTTCCTCTTTTTCTGGGCCTCCCAATCACCATGAGGTGAGCAGCTTCCTGTTACATGCTCCTGTCATGTTCTGCCTCACCACAGGCAATGGACTGAAACCCCTGAAACTGTGAGCCAAAATAAACCTTTTCTCTTTAAAATTAATTGTCTTTTGTATTTTTTCGTAGTGATGGAAAGCAAACACAATGATTCTTACGAGAATCTTAAGAAAAGACAAGACAGACTAATTCTGTCTATCTATCTATCTATCTATCTATCTATCTATCTATCTATCTATCTGTCTAACATCTGTTTGTTTGTTTGTTTGTTTTTTTGAGAGGGGGGTCTTGCTATGCAGTCCAGGCTGGCTTTGAACTTGCTGTGTAGTGCAGTCTGACCCTGAATTTACAATCCTCCTGCCTCAGTCTTCCAAGTTCTCAGATTATAGGCATGTCCCACCATGTGTGGCTTGCTTTTTGGAGACAGGGTATCACTAGGTGCCCCAGGCTGGTCTTCACTTTGTGATACTCCTGTCTCAGCCTCTTAAATTCTGGGATTACAGACATGAGCCATGGGAACAATAATTTGCAAAACATTTATTTCAAAACGTAGTTATATCCAAAATATACAAAGAACTCTTAAAATGCAGCAATTAAAAAAAAAACCTCAAAAAATCCATTTTTTTAAAAAGGGCAAAAGACCAGAAGAGGGGGAAGAGAGAGAGAAAATGGCAAACTGGCAAGTGACAATAACTCATCTTCTCTGAAATTTGGAATCCAGACACTGGAAAATAATAACTTTGGGAAGAAAAGAAGAGAGAAGTAGATCCCAGAAAGCAGGAGGGATCTGACAGGAAAATTGAAAGCTACAGAGAAATTGGAGAGAAAGAACACAACTTGGAGAAAGGAAGAGACAGGCTGCACTGTCTCTGGCTCCCAGCTTGTGAGAAAGGGAGATAGAACCTACAGAGACAGTAGAAACTGGGGGCCTTAGGGGGCCTCAAGGAGAAAAGTGGCAGCAGAACACACAGACAGTTGCTGTGACCTGCTGGGACAGCATGGATTCTGCTACCAGAGGAGTTCTTCAAGAGGAATAGCTGGTAAGTGATTCCATGTCACTCACCAGCTCCAGTGTCTCCATGGTGAGCCTCCACTATGTTCCTAGAGAGAGTGTTTTGTTGGATGCTATTCTGGTAAAGGGTCAATTATTTGAATCTAAGACTCAGAGCAGCCAAAGGACAGCTTCACTCCAGGGTTTGCAGTGCTACCCTCCCACAGTGACTGGGCAAGAGCCATGGGAGACAGCTGTGGTCAGAGAGCAGGCTGGCAAGAGGCCCCTGGGGGGGTTCAGCTAAAAGACACAGGTCCTTGCCCCTTGCCAGAAGTCAGGGCCATCCTGAACTGCTCTGGATTTCAAAGTTGCAAAATTAGAGCCCTCACCCTAATGCTGTTGCCTGCTAGTGCCTGCATCTAGCATCATCTGGGGTCTTTTATCTACCATCCTGATCAGGGGCACATCTTGACTTGGACACAGTCCCAAAATTGTTGATCTGAAAAAAACAAAACAAAACAAAACTGTAGATCTCAAAGAAAACCACACATTCAAACTCACAGAGAAATTTCTTTTTATTTTTTCTTTCTTTCTTTTTTTATGAGTGTGTGTGTGTGTGTGTGTGTGTGAGTGTGTGTGTGCTTTTATATTTTTCCTTTTTCTCTTTCTTCACTAGGTTTTCGGGTTTTGGAAATTTTTCTTTTTTACAGTCCTGCTTTTCTCCCTTTACTTTTTTCACTCTTAATTTTTGTTCTCTGTCTACTTTCTTTTTTCTCCATTTTTTCTTTTATCTTCTATTTCTCATCGATTTTCTGTTATCATTATCTAATTCTATAAACAGCCTCTACTCCTCAATAAAATGCTTTGTCTTATTTCTCTCTCTCTCTCTTTTTTTTTTTTTTTTTTTTTTTTTTTTTTTTTTTTTTTTTTTTTTTTTTTTTTTTTTGGTGCTGGGGATCAAACTCAGGACCTCGTTGCTTGTGAGGCAAACACTGTAACCACTGAGCTAAATCCCCAGCCATTTCTCTCTCTTCTTATCATATGGTTTAAGAGGTCAAATTTTTCTTCTTGTATTCCCCCATTCCCAATCTTCTATATTTAATAGTATAGTCATAAAGCTTTATTAATCTTTGTCATAAATGCCTTTTATCACATTGAAATTAAGGCCTTCTATCCCTATTTTCCTCAGGGTTTTTTTTTTTTTTTAATTAAGAATGGATGTTGGCTGGACATGGTGGTGCATGCCCGTAATCCCAGCACTTGGGAGGTAGAGGCAGGAGGATTGCTGCAAGTTTGAGGCCAGCCTGAACTACATAGTGAGACCCTGTCACACACACACAAAAAAGAATGAATGTTGGATTTTGTCAGGTATTTTTTTGTGTCTATTGAGGTGATCATGTAATTTTTCTTCCTTGCTTTTGTTTATGTAGTGTTGTATGTTTATTGATTTGCATATGTTGAATCATTCCTGCATCCCTGGAGTGAAGCCTGCTTGGTCATGCTGTATATCTTTTCAATGATTTCTGCATTCTGTTTGCCAGTATCTTATTGAAGATTTTTGTGTCCATGTTCATTAAAGATATTAGCGTGTAGTTTTCTTTTATCTTTGGGTCTTTTTCTGGTTTTAGAGTCAGGGTAATGTTTGCTTGCAGGAATGACTTTGAAACTACTCCTTGCCTTTTGATTTCATTAAAGAGTTTAAGAAGTATTGGCATTAGATCCCCTCTAAACTTCCCATAGAATTCATCAGTGAATGAGTCAGGACCTGGGATCTTCTTAATTGGTAGGTTTTTTAAAAATTAATTTTTCAGTTTCATTGACTGATTTTGGTCTATTTAGGAGGTTTTGTTTATTTATTGATTATGATTATTATTATTTTGGTTTTTGAGACAGGGTCTTGCTATGTAGTCCAGGCTGGCCTTGAACTTCTGGCGATCCTCTTGCCTCAGCCTCCCAAAATGCTGGGATTATAGTCATGTGCCACCAGTCAAATATCCAAAGCTCAATAAAGCTTTATGTTTACACTATTAAAGATATAGGTAGTTGAGAATGGGGGAATGTAAGAAGAAAAATTTGAAACCCTTAATTTGATATGAGAAGGAGGAAAGAGAAGAAGGATCCTATTAGAGAGTTGAAATAGATAATGGTGCCAGGAAAACATGATAAGAAGTAGATAAAAAGAAAAAAGGGAGAAAAAACAAATTATACAGAGAATAAAAATAAGAGAGAAAAAAGTAAAAGGAGAATTAAAAGGGAGAAGAAGAAAAACATAAAGAAAAAAGAGAAAGTAAAAGATCTAGGACAAGAAGAAGCAAGGAAAAAACACAAAGCAAAATTCCCCAAATACCAATAAATTAGTGAAGAAAAAAGAGAAGAAACAAGAAAACACACACACACACACATACACACAAATTAAAAAAAAAAAAGAAAATTTTCTGTGATTTTGATTATGTGATTTTATTCCAGGATCTATAATTTTGGGGCAGTGTCTAAATCAAGACATGTCCCTCCCTGTTCATGCTGCTAAATAAAGTATGCTGTCAAACCCCAGATTCATGCTGGATACTAACTGGCACTGGGAGTAAGGTGAAGATGCCCATTTTTATGACTTCTGTCTAGATGTCCCTCCAAATCCTCATGGGGTCGTAGGTGGGGCTTTTCAGAGGTGGCTGAATCTAGAGCATGTGATGCTGGGATCAAGGGTGTATGATTACTAAATTAATCCACTGATTGCTGTGGTATAGTCCTGGGTGTGGATACTGGGAAGGCACACCTTGGGTGTGAATGGCTACCTGCCTGAAGAATGTGTACCCTGGATAGAATATAAGAGACAGAAAGAGGGCTGCTGCTCTTGCCATTTGTTGCTTGCTGCTTGCTGCTTTTGCTGCCTTCTGCCTGCCATGAACTGTTTCTCTTCTATGATGCCTGTCTGCCATGCCACTCTGTCTTGGAGCCAGCCGATTATAGACTGAAATGTCTACAAACTGTGAGCCAAAAAAACCTTTCCTTCTTTAACTTTGGGTGCTGGGTATTTGTCTCAGCAATGAGAAAAGTAACTAAGACAGTGCTGTGGCTTTCAAATCTAGAGCAACTTGGGATGGGGCTGGCCTCTGGTTATGGGAGTGGGGTCTGTGTCCTGTAGCTAAAACCCCTCAGTCTCTTTCCATCCCACTCTCTGACCACGGCTGTCTCCCATGACTGTCTTTTACTCAGTCACCAAGGGAACGTAACACTGGGAGCCCTAAAGTGCAGTGTGTGGCTACTCTGAGTCCTGGGTTCAAACAATCAATTCTTCCCTGGAATGGCATCTGACCAAGCATTGTCTTCAGGGACATGGTGAGTGCTTGGACTGGAGTCATTCACCAGCTGTTGCCTTTTGAAAGGTTCCTGCATAAGCAGAATCCCACACTGAGCCAGCAGATCACGTAACAGCTGATCTGTTCTGCTGCTGCTATGTTTCTCCTTGAGGACCCCCAGAGTCCCCAGCATTCATTTTGTCTCTGTAGTTTCGCTCACCTTTTCCTGCAAGTCAAGAGCCAGGAGTTGGGGAGAAAGTTCAGACTTCTCCATGTTGTGTTCTGTCTCTTCAATTTCTCTGTAGCTTTTAATTTTCCTTTCCGATCCCTCTTCATTCCTGGTGTCTACTTCTCTCTTCTTTCATTCCCAAAGTTGTTATTTTCCAATGTCTGTGTTCCAAATTCCATAGAGACTAAGTTGATGTCACTCATCACTGTGCCATTTTTCAGTTCTTCCCTGACACCTTGTTTTAATGGGTACACCAATCCCACTCATGGGCTTCACCCTTATGACTTAATCATCTCTTCAAGACTAATCATCTCTTTAAGACTTCTTAGTACTATCACATTGGTGATTAATTTTCAATATCTGAACTTTGGGAGCATATACATACCATACCAGTGGTTCACAAATATTTTTGGAGAGATTCACTGTTGAGAGAATGCTCAGTGGAAGAACAAATTCAAGTACAAATTTCAGTAAAAGTAGAGCTCAATGCTGGGTATGGTGGTGCACATCTGTAATTCCAGAACTCTGGAAGGATAAGGCAAGGGGATCACAAATTCTAGCTCTGCTTGGGCAATTTAGTGACTTAGTGCAACCTGTCTCAAAAAAGAAAAGTGTTGAAGATGTAGTTTGGTACAGTTTCAATTCCCAGGACCAAAAAAAAAAGAAGAAGAAGCTCAAAAGGTATTGTGTGTGTGTTTGTTTTGCAGCAAATTTGGAAGCAATTTTCCACTTTATTTACATTTAACCAACTGTAGTATTTATAGCATCTGGCAATAGCCATACCTTTTTGGTGTCACATTGGAGGGCAAAGTGTTTGAGTAAACCATTAACATACAGAAAAGGGCTGGGGATGTAGTTTGATGGCAGAGCACATATTTAGAGTGCACAAGGCAGTAAACTCAATCCCCAGCACCAAAATAAATAAAATACAGTTAGTGAGATAGTCACTATTGGGTGGCAGACCTCAGAGGTCAAAAACATCAGATCTGACTCAAGGATCAATCTTTGGGGAATTGGAGAGCTGCATTTTAGTCTGCTCTTGAGACGGGTTATGTGAATTGGGGCAGATCATTTAATTTCTCTGAACCTCAGGCTTCTCCTCCATTGCACGAAAATAATTTTATCTGACCTGCAGTTATGGTTTAAATTTAAAATATTCCCCCAAAGTCTCATGAGTTAGGAAGGTAACTGAATCTTGGGGTGCTATACTTATCACTGTGTTCATCTGTTCATGAGTGCATAGCTAAATGTGTTATTAGGAGATGGGGCCTGGTTGGAAGTGGTCACCAGATTAGATTCTAGTCTAGTAATGACTAGAAGGATGTATTTTTGCTTCTGTTCTCTCTTTTTTCTCTACCTCCTGGCTGCCATTGGTTGAGCATCCGTCCACCGCGTCCCTCTGCTGTGCATTTCTTCTTGGAATTAGCTGACCATGGACTGAAAGACTGAAAAGGTAAGCCAAAATAAACCTTTTTTTTGAACCTTTCTTTTAAATTGATGATGTCAAGTATTTAGTTCTGGAGATGAGAAAGTAACTAAAACAAAAATTAGTACCAAGGAAGTGGTGTTATTGCTGTGACTGTAACTGGCCATATGGTTTATTTTTTTTTTATTTTTTTATTTTTTTTTTGTGGTACCGGGGATCGAACTCAGGCCCTTGTGCTTGCAAGGCAAGCACTCTAATCACTGAGCTAAATCCCCAGCCCCCATATGGTTTATTTTTTATTTTTTGGTTTTCTGAGACAGGGTCTCACTATGTAGTTCAGGCTGGCTTTGAACTCACTATGTAGCCCAGGCTGGCCTCAAACCTGCAGCAATCCTCCTGTTTCAGCCTTTCAAGTGCTGGGATTACAGGTGTGCACCACCATGCCTGGGGCTGCCCATATGGTTTAGAAGCCTCAAGAATTGGTTTGTGGGAAAAGTTCAGAAAGGTTTGGAGATGTGTGCTGGAAAAGTCCCAGAATGTTGTAAGCAGAACTTGATAGGTGATTCTGGTCAGAGCTCAGAAGACTAAATGGATAATAGAAGTTCAGACAGGATGCTTGGGAGGTTTCAGTTGGGCAGGAGTACTCTATTCATACTTGAACTACAGGCCAAGTGTGTTACTATGTTTTTTCTTTTGGTGCCAGGGATTGAACTCAGGGCCTTGGGCATGCTAGGCGAGCACTTTTATCACTGAGCTAAATCCCCAGCCAAATGTGTTACACTTTGGCAGAAAATTTGTATACGTTTTGCCCATGTCCTGAGGCTTTGCAGGAAACTGACATTAATGGTGGAGGACTAATGTTGGTGGAAGAAATTTCAAAACAGCCCAACATTCAGGCTGTGGCTTGACACGTTGGTAGAGAAGCCTAACCCCATTCAGGAAGCTCAGAAAAGGGAAGGCAGAAAAAAAAAAAAAGAGAGATTGAAGAGAATAACTTTCATTTCCATCAATGCCTCAAGCTATTGCTGCTTCAATAAATAATGGGTTGGGGGCCACGCTTAAAGTGTCCTTTGGTAAAAAACAACCAAGCTCCCCAGGACCCCAAACAATACTGCAAGTAGCATGTTTATCCTACTTCCCTCTTTGAATACTCCCTTCTAAATTTTAGTACTCGTTTTCGCCTCCCCAAGCCTTGCTGGGGAGCTTTGAGCTGGCTGCTTTTAGTCAGATTTATAATGAGAATCAGGGGCAAAAAGCAGAGCAGGAAAATTTGAAAACCACAAATTTTGGTCCAGAAGGGACCACGTAAAAAGTTGGGGCTAAAGGAGATGTGGTTGCTAAAGAGATGAGCACTATTAAAAAGAAAGCAGCAAGTACTTTGACAAGGACAAGAAGAAAGAAAACTTGAGAGCATCTCAGGAATCAGCAAGACCCCACCACTGCATGTTCAAGGGTGCAAAAGTGCAAACCATTCATTAAGACCAGCCAGTCCCAATCTGGGTGTGGTGGCACATGTATGTAATCCCAGCACTTGGGAGGTCAAGGTAGGAAGATTTCCATGAGTTTGAGGCCATCCTGGGCTACCTAGTGAGTTCAAGGCCAGTCTGGACTCCATATTGAGACCTCATCTTTAAAAAAAAGTCCCTGGGATGCCTGCTCAAGAAGAATCTCCTAGGGAATTTGTTCCCTGGGATTCGCATCCTTGTGCTCAGTCATCCAGATACTCAGAAGCTGCTATAGCCATGATCCAAGGGGGCTTGTTCAAACTGGCAGCTGAGCTTGGTGTCATCTATGTAATGGTGGTTTTACTGGTATGCAAAATGAGAGACTTGTGGGGTCAGATAGGCAGGGAACCTCTGAGAGGACAGGAGCTATGGCAATGAAACCAAAGATTCAGTGGAGGGTTGGGGGATTTAGCTCAGTGGTAGAGCACTTGCCTAGTGAGTGCAAGGACCTGAGTTCAATCCCCAGCACCAATAAACAAACAAAGATTCAGTGGAACATCTGCCAAGGAAAGCTGCAGCCCAAGAGTAGAACCAGCCCAAGAAAAAGACAATATGGGCTGCAAATAACAAGGCAATATGTGTGGGGTTACCCAAGCCTTCTATAACTCACATCTTACGATCATGTACTCAGGGCACCATATACGGAGCTACAGGATTAAGTATTTGGTGGGGGTTGCTGGGTATCGAACTCAGGACCTTGTGCTTGCTAGGCAAGCACTTTACCACTGAGCTAAATCCCCAACCCCAGGACTTAGTATTTGCCCTGCTTGATTTTGGTCTGATTCTTTTCTATCCCCCTATTCCTCCCTCTTGGAATGGGAATGTTTACCATTGTACCTTGGGATTATGTACCTTGGGATTATTTTTTATTTTTACGGAGGTTTATGGCTAGGAGTTTGCCTTGAGTCTCAGAAAAGATTTAGACTTTTGAAAATTCTGGAACTGTTGAGGTTTCGGGGAAAGAATTATTGTTTCTGGTTGTGTGTGGGATAGTTGTATTATGTCAAGTGGAATTATAAATTTGCTATTGTTTTTATTTGGAATTTAAGTATACTTTAAGAAGATATGCTTGCCTGTGAAGTTGACAAGGAGTGCACTGTGACTGTTATCCTGATATGTCAACTTCATTGCATTAAGAAATGCCTAGCAGATTGTGAAAGCTTCCTCCTGGGTGTGCCTGGAACGGTCATAGAGTCATGGCTGTGGGTACCAGGTATGTCTTCTTGCCCATTCCGCTCTGGCACTCTTTCCCTGCTCTGGTTCCCAGCCACCGTGAACTAAACAATTTTACTTTGCCACACCTTTCCTCCATGACATCTCTGTTTTGGAGTCTGCCAAGCATGAACTGAAACTGTAAGCAGGTTAAACCTCTCCTTCTTTAGACTGTGAGTACTGGCTGTTGTGTCTCAGAGATGAGATAGCTGACTAATACGTCTGCCTGGGCTTTGACAATTCAAGCTGAATAAATGACAGGGTGCAAGAATGATCGACCCAAGGATGTATTGGAAGAACCCCTTGCTACCTTGCAAACTCCTTCACTACCTCTCAGGACATGCCACCATGGGATACTCCAGGCAGGACTGAAGCAATGCCCATGGGCAAGATCCTCCAGTAAGCAGACTGTTCAGAATCATTAGGCTCAGAGAGATCTTGTCCACTTATTGTCCTTGGTGCCTCCTCAGGAAGGCTGGGTGTCACTAAAGTTCACCCAAGAAGGAAGACTCATAATTCAGAACCATTGTGGGGTTGGAAGTGTCACTCAGTGGTACAGTGCTTGTCTAGTATGCACAAGGTCCTGGGTTCCATCCTCACCACACACACACACACACACACACACACACACACACACACCCCATACATGCACACACACACACAGAACCATTGTGATGTGTAAATCTGCTCACTGTCACGAAATTCTTCAAAACAGATACCCAGGTGCAGAATGAGCACTCACGCCTGGGTACCCACAATATGTATGTATTTCATCTAAAGAGAAAGCATCTTAGTTCGTTTTCTGTTGCTGTAACAGAATGCCTGACACTGGGTGATTTACAGGGAAAAGAGGTTTAATTTGGCTCATGGTTCTGGAGGCTGGAAAGTCCCAGACTTGGAAGTAGCATCTGGTGTGGGCCAGGCGCTCTTTAAATCATGGCAAGAGAGCCGAACGACTGTGTGTGATGGCGCACACCTGTGATACTAGCACTCGGGAGACTGAGGCAGGAGGATCGCCACAAGTTCAAGGCCAGCTTGGGCTATATAGTAAGCTCAGGCCAGTCTGAACAGCCCGAACCACACAGCAAGACCCTGTGGCAGAAGGGCAAACAGGCATGTGTGGCAGGGAGGAGGAGAGAACGGGGAGTGGATGCTTTAGGACACGCATTCCAGAAAACCAACGGCCCTTGCAGGAGCTGCGTTAATGCCATCAGGAGGGCAGAATCCCGCATGCCCGAGTCCTCCGCCGCTTCTCGGCACCATTGCGCTGGAAAGTAAATTCCCACACGAGTTTCACCGGGAAAATGGTACCCAAACCGCAGCGCAGAGGGTCCGGAGAGCCGCCGTGAAGGCTTCCGACTGGCCCAGAACGCCCCCTGCATGTGTGAAAGAGGCCGCCCGCGCGTGCATCTGTGTCCGGGGCCGTCGTTGTCCAGGGTGGGCTCCAAGTGAGACGTGGGAGCGGGGAGGGCGGAAGGCGGGCGCTGTCTCCGCCCGCAGCGATCCTGGAACCGCGCCGGAAAGCGCGGCCGTGCGGGCAGAGCCGAGCTGAGGCTGGACGGGCGCCCACCCAGGCAGGCTCGGGCCCTGCCTTGCAGGTCGGGCTGGTTCTCTTCCTCAGCTCCCCCAGGCAGCGTGGGTGTGGCCTGGACGCTGACAGCGGAGGGAACCGAGTGGGCAGGGGTAGGGGCTCCTCACGGGAGGCTGTGTCATTTCATCATCTGTGAGATGCAGCAACAGTGTTTTCCACCTAATAACCTGTGGCGAGGACAGGGCGGCCATCAAACCGCATGTATAAACTGGGCGTGGCGCGGCACGCCTGTAACCCCAGCACTCAGGAGGAGGAGGCAGGAGGATCGCTGGGGGGTTGGGCCGGCCTGAGATACACAGAGTGCTCAAGGCCAGCCTGAGCTGCGTAGCAAGACCTTAGCACAAACAAACAAAAAACAAACAACAAAACATGTATAAATCCTCCAGCCCTGTGTCTTTTATGTAGCATGCAGTCCGTGAATGCTGGTTATTACTGTTCCACATGATGCTGACATCGGAGCCATTTGTATACATGCAAGTCACTCCTATTGGATAAGTCTCTTTGTGGGGAGGTTCTTCTGAGTGTTTTCCTCCCCCCCCAACCCTTTTATTGCTGCTGTCCTAATCCTGAGAATTGAACTCAGCCCTTTTTTCTTTTGTATTTGGAGTCAGGGTCTCATTAAATCACGAAACTGCCCACCCGCGCAGATTCTGAACTTGCAGTTCTCCTGCCTCAGCCTTGCAGAGAGCTGGGATTGCAGGCATGTGCCACCACGCCTGGCTCACCTTTAACAACGGAGAGCGCCTCGAAGGCGGGAGCTGGCTTTCCTTTCAGCCGTTCATTCCCTCCTGCAAGGAGCAGGCGCCTGGCAGATCACATGGGAACTGTAATAAGTGAACCAATGCCTGAGCCGCGCTCAGATGAAAACACACGGAAGCAAACAGAATGGGAGTCTGAGAGCTTGACTTTCCCTCTCAGATCGTCTCTGCTGGGAGCTTGGCTGACTTTATGCGTTTGCCCGGCTTGCCTGCATTATTTAATTGCTGTTTCTGTCTCTAACTACTGTGATTATGACTCAAGTAGAGGATACGTCTAGGGTGCGATATAAATAATAATTATTTTAATTACGGTTTTTACCGGTGTGGTATATTCTAACAACATAGCTGACTGTGCGTTTGTGTGCGTATGCTCTTGAGAACGGTGGAGAAATTTCCACTTGGGAAGGTACAAAGGAATCTGCCTTCTGTGCACATGGTAATTTTAGAATTCTAACATGGAGAAGTACAATACCTCAGTAATTATGGCAAGTTTGCAGAAAGAGATGGCTCTGAGATAGTATATAATCCAAGTGTGTTGTATTTACAGGATGTAAAATTTAATTTTATTGACTGTGTTTTATTTTTAGTGCCAAGAAAAATGGGCATATGGCGCCAAGCATGGTGGCACATACCTATAAATCCCAGCACTTGAGAGGCTGAAGCAGGAAGATTGCTGTGAGTTTAAAGCCAGCCTGGGCTACATAGTGAGTGCAAGGCCAGCTTGAACTACATAGCGAGAACCTGTCTCAAAAACAAGGAAAAAAAGAAAAAGAAAAGAAAAATGGATAGGTGGCAATTTTTCAGGTTTCTTACAGGTCTTAGATTTTCTATAGTCAGTGGTTTGTAAGAGAGTAAATTTATTTATTTATTTATTTGGTGCTGGGGATCAAACTCAGGGCCTTGTGCTTGCAAGGTGAGCACTCTAACCACTGGGCTAAGTCCCCAGCCCAAGACAGTAAATTTAATACAGGACATTTATAAATTATAATATTCACCCACAAGCCAAATGCACGAAGAGTACTGAATGTCTATCTAGGCACTGGAGACCTGAAAGATACAATCAGGGGCTGGGAGCCCACGCACTGTCCCCGTGTATCTCCATGTCTGCAGGTGATGGCTGAAGAAATCTTTACCGGAACCAGGATACGATACTCACAGCAGAGATGAAGACCAGAGCTCTCCCAAAGAAACAGCAGCCATCCTTGAGGACAGCAAGGCCCTGAGCTCCTTCCTCAATGAGAACAGCTGAGTTCCCTTCAGGAGAACCAGCCACAGCAGAGCTTCTCCTGGGAAACAGCCCACAACTATCTTCTGCTCCCATCCTGCTTTATGTTGCATCGGCAACAATCCTCAGGTGGATCCTCTACGCCCGGCATCACACCAACTCAGTCCAGCTGGGTGTCCTGGTGCACGCTGACAACAATAAATTCACCACATTGTAAGAATATAATCTGTAGATTTAAATTAAATTTAACAATATAATTTGTGTAATATACTTGCTTAGCTAAGCGCCTAATGGTAGGTACTGGGTATTAGGTATCATCATTTGTCAGTAGCACAGATCTAAATAAGTAGTTGATGTACATAATACTCTATGCAGCCAGGTTTGATGGTATATACCCATAATCCCAGAGCTCTGGGAGGCTGAGGCAGGAAGGTCATAAATGGAAGCCCAGCCTAGACAATTTAGTAATTTGGCAAGACTCTGTCTCAAAATAAAAAGGTAACTCAGTGTGAAGGCCCTGGGTTCAATCCCCAGTACCACAAAGAATAAACAAAACCTCTCTATGCAATTGGGCGTGGTGGCACACACTTGTAATCCTAGCATTTAGGAGGCTGAGGCAGGAGGATCATCACAAGTTCAAGGCTAGCCTGGGCTACATAGTAAGTTCAAATTCAGCCTGAACTGCATAGTGAGGTCCTGTTTTAGAACAGATAAACAGCTCTCTATGCAATTGTATTTTTTCATTTGTTTATTTTGCAGTAAACCCAGGAGCTCACGCTGAACTATATTCTCAGCCCCTTTTAGAAATTTTTAAATTTTGAAACAGGGTCTTACTAACCCCCCTGGACTAGTCTTGAATGTGCTCTGTAGCTTAGGTGGAACTCAAACTCACAGTCCTCCTGAGTGCCAGGTTATAGGCATGTGCCCCAGGGCCCAGCTTAATGAAATTTTCAAATGACCTCCATGAGGGATTTAAATCTGGACATCATGATGCTGTGCAGATCTTTTTCAACTCAGCACGCGTGTTTTGCCCTTGAAGTTCACAGAGGACCATGGTGGACCCTGGAAAGGGCAGAGGACACTGGGGCCCATGGATAGACCACAAAGACCAAAACGATGGTACCTGCTCCTAGGACAGTTAGGAACAAAGGAGCTGAGTGAGCCACTCCCTTCCTCAAAAGTTTAACCGTAAACATAAACATTTTAAGAATTATCTACACTCCCCCTTCTTAGAGGAAGTACAAAACCTAATAACAAAAGCCTATTGCCCCACCCCAGGGGGCAGGGTTCTGACGCCAGTGAGAGACTCAGTGGGAGGCACCCAGAAGTCAGAGATGGCTGCCCTTTAAATCCAGGGAGACTGAGCTAGCAGGCCCGCATACACCTGCCCCATTTATGCCATCCACACACTATTCCCTTGTGTGTGCCTGCCTTTCCTGCCCTTCTCCCTTTCCCTCATCCCGGCTGCTACCTTCCTGGAGATCTCCAGTAAACACAGCTACCTACTGCGGAGTGTGCACTTGGAATTCTTTCCTCGCTGCACACGAGGACCTGGACTATTTCTGGCCACTCAACTCTAACCCTCCCACGGATCTTATACTAAGTTATTGAAGGAGAAAATTACAATTTAGTTTAAAGATCTTAACTGACTTTATTTTCAATTCTACAAAATAGAATAAATGTTGCAAAAACTCAGCCAAAGAGTTTGGGTTTATAGACAGAGCCGGGTTAAAAAGTAAAGTAGAAACAAAGAATAAAAAATGGAAGGAACCAAACATGGTGGTGCATGCCAGTAGTCCCAGCACCCGAGGGGCTGAGGCAGGAGGATCACTGTGAGTTCAAGGCCAGCCTGGGCTACATAGTGAGTTCAAGTCCAGCCTGAACTGCATAGCGAGACTCTGTCTCAAAAAACAAAAACAAAAAAACCTGGATGGGTCGTTTGAACGTTACTTTTCTTAGCTGGGGGTGGTATTGCATGACTGTAAACCCAGCACTTAGAAGGCTGAGGCAGGCTGATAATGAGCTCAAGGCCAGCATGAACTACAGAGCAAGAAGACCCTGTCTCCAAAAAATAAATTAAAATTTTTGAAAAGTTATGTTTTTTAGGAAGAAAGGATGGGAAGACAGGCAATAGAAAAATAAAAATAACTGATTTGCTAACTTTAGGTTACTTCAGGTCACCTTTTTTGTGTAAGGATTCAGCAGAGTGAGCTTGGACCAAGTAAATCAAAAAAGAGGGTGAGAGCGCAGAGGAGGGGGAACTTCATTCATTATTATGCTGACTGAAGTTGGGGAAGTTCAGCTCTTATCTCTCCAGTCCACCTTTCTTAGAAGGTCACTTCAACAGCTTCCTTTCACCTTGGTGACCTGGAACTTTTGCACTAATGATTGCATTTTGACTGATGGTCTTGCCTCTTGGGGCCTAGTGCAGAAGCTGAGCCCAAAACCACAACCTCCTATGAGTTATATCTAACAAAGTGGAGGAAATCACAGAGCAGTAGGAAAAGCTCTCAATGACCACTTGTTGTATGCCAAGCACTGGTCTAAGTGTTTAACTCATCCCGACTCATTTAACCCTCACAGAGGAGGAAACTGGCATAAGGAAGTAGGCTGCTGCAACTACTGAATGCTACACCCATCACTCTTAAAGGTGTGAAATGCAGTAATACAACATAGCTCACAGCAAGGGGTAAGAAAACCACCCTGCGTGCTTTCCGAGGCTGGGACCTGGCTGGGAACAGCATGGAGCTGAATTGTGAGACCAGAAAAATAATGGCAAGTAGGAAGAATAGCTTCCTGCAAGCTTTGGCACCAGGTCTGGGGTAAACTCCTCCTGGGGCCCCACGTTAACTACAGTTAACCTCAGTTGCAGCCCTTAGCACATTTTACCTAAGTGCCTGTTCAGCTGTTATAGGGTAGCTTGTTTCTAAGAAGTGACTCGCTAACTACACGTTACCAGGTTTGGGTTGGTTGCCTCTCGTTCTGGAGTTGGATTCCAGGTTCTTTTCACCTCGAACAAAGAATTGAATGAAACGAGCAAAAAGCAGTTACAAAGTTTATTCAAGACAGCAAAAATGAAGAGCAGCCAAGAAGCTGGCTCTGCAGAGCGAGCTTGGACTGAATAAATCGAAAAAGAGGGTGACAGCGCAGACAAAAGCACACGGTGCGTCTGGGTAACAGTCTGGGCAATCGTGGAAAGGCATGATAGCAAATCTTTCATAGCGTCAATGTGTCTTTTTATGCTGTCTAAAATTGGAGGAAAGCCGAGAGAACTTCCACATCCGGGTCCTGAGAGGCGGTACTTGCATCCTGTGCCTCGGGCTGACATCAGGTCCAGGCATCCTATTGAAAACCTACTGGAGTTCTCGGGAGAAGTCCACACGCAGGGCTTTGGGAGTTACTCTGCGCATGTGTCTGGGAGCTTGTACTTAACAGGTCACACTTGCTTCCCAGCCAGTTTTTGCCACGCCCTAATCTCCTATCTCACATCGATCTCTCTCCTGTTAAATGTAAATCCTCTGAGGACAGAGACCTGCCCATCTTTATACACTAAGCATTCAGTCGCCCCTTAAATTTACTACTATGGCTTCCACCCACTGCCTATTCTCTGAAATTAGATATGGTGCACTCTCAGGACTGGTGCTATAGCTCAGTGGCAGACCACTTAGCTAACATGCACAAGGCCCTGGGTTCCATCCTTAGCAATACAAAAAGAAAAACTTTTAATTTAAAAGACCAGATGCCCCACAGAAAAGCGAATTTATAAAGTGCTAAGATATGCTGAGCATGCAGCCCATGATTCAAAACATACTTTTGTGGCTAAATCAGTAGGATGGCTGGAGCCAAAGCAAACCTTTAAACACACACACCTCAGAGGATGAATGCTTTCCAATTATTTGGAATGTTAATCTGGCATTTTAAATGAAAATGACAATAAATCCCGCTGTTGTTGCCATTTGAATACTCCACCCTCCTCCATCCACTCTGGTCCGGTCGGGGACACCTAGCAGTGAGTGTCTGAAGGAGGAGACAACGGTGGGGATTCCTGATGGCATGAGAGAGGTTGGACAGACTTCAGAAATGTACACAATTTCTAATTTATGATAATTAATGCGTCTTGAAAATCTGGGAACATTTTTCATGTTATCAAGTTCTGTCTCCATCATTATTGGAAAGTTATAAATTCTTCAAGGTGAATTCTTTCTTGCAGCAGAGTTACTGGCTTTAGGATAGGAGGCAGTGGTCCTCTAATACCTAAACAGCTCCTGAGAAATAGTTTAAATCCTAGAGAACAATTTAAGAAAAGAGCATTAAGGTGCTTCCTTGGGATGGGGAAGGCTAGTTGAGGTTTTGTTTTGTTTTGTTTTGTTTTTGAGACGTGTCCTCACTATGTAGTTCCAAGGCTGACCTCCAACTCATGGCAATCCTCCTGCCTCTGCCTCCTGAGTGCTGTCCAGTCCTATCTGACTTTTTTTTAAAAAAATATTTACTGCAACTTCCAAGCCTTCCTCCAGGAACTAAGTCATAGTCTCCCTAACCTCAACTATTTTTTTTAATTTGTTTGTTTGCTTTTCCAAAGACTTCTCACTCACAGACAAGCTAAGCTCTTCCTGTGCATTGCTTGGTTTGTTCCTCAGGGACTCTTTCTGCCCACTTCTAGACACATTGTTTTCATGCATCCAGACACTCTCCTTTTTTTAGTGGGTGTCAAACTCTCCAGAGATGATACTAAACCAGGTATGGTGGTGCACATCTATTATCCCAGCATTCAGGAGGCTGAGGCAGGAGGATCACAGATTCAAGCCCAGCTCAGGCAGTTTAGTGACTTAGCGAGACCCTGTCTCAAAATTTTAAATTTTTTTTAAAGGGCTGGGGATTTGTAGCTCAGTGTAAAAGTCCTGTGTTCAATCCCTAGTACTGCAAAAAATATATATATATATATTTTTTTTGAGATAGGATTTCATTAAGTTGCCCAGGCTGGCCTGGAATTTGCAATCTTCCTGCTTTATTTTTTTTTTTTAAGTTTTTTTTTTTTTTTTTTGTGGTGCTGGGGATTGAACTCAGGGCCTTGTGCTTGCAAGGCAAGCACTCTAATCACTGAGCTAAATCCCCATGCCCCAATCTTCCTGCTTTAGCCTCCCATGTAGCTGAGAAAAAAGTATATATTATATATGTATTTCTCCAGGCTACCCAGCAAGTTTGTGTAAGTCTTGTGTGTGTGTGTGTGTGTGTGTGTGTGTGTGTGTGTGTGTGTGTAGACAAGGTCTTGCCATGTAGTTTAGGCTGGCCTCGGACTCACAAGTGCTTGGGTTACAAGTGTGTACTACCATGCCCAGCGCAGAGCTTACGTTTTAAACTGCACCCTGGCTGCTACTCGGGGAATGGATGAGTAGTAGACAGGCGCAGGCATGCGGAGGCTGTGGAAGCAACTGGAAGAGGTTCCTGCTGGGAGGAATCTCTCGGGACTAGTGACCCCGTGGATCTGGAGAGGACAGGTGCTCGACACCTTCGAGGTGGAATCAATAATACTCACTTATGGTGTGAAGGGAGAAGGAGAGCAAAGTCAATCCTAGATTGAGTGGAGAGTGGTGTGCTCTGCTGTGGAAGAAATGCATAGCTTGTGATCCAGAACTTTCCACCATGTCTCTTGGTGAAAGGATAATTTCATGGGAATCAGAACAACTCAAATAGCTATAGCTTTGCCGATCCCCAGATGGGTTCAGTCTTATCTGCAGACCCTGCCCCTCCCTTGTTAGCTCTGGGTCTGATTCCTACACCACAGAGTCAGAAAGGAAGCCAGGCTATGCCGTGAGTGCAAGGCCAGCCAGGACTACGTAGTGCGACCCTGTCTCAAAAAAGAAACCAACAAGCTGGTTGTGGTGGTGCATGCCCATAATCCCAGCATTGAGGGAGTCTGGGCCAGGAAGATCGAAAGTTCAAGTCCTATCTAAATGAGCAATTTAGCAAGATTCTGTCTCAAAGTACATAATAAAAAAGACCAGGGATTTAGCTGAGTGCAGAGGCCCTGAGCTTAGTGCCCAGTACCTATACAAAGGCAGCAAAGACATCCTTGCATTCCTCTTGTCCAAAAAATGGAAAATTCCCACCTCTTTTGCTTCGGTTTTAAAATGTTACAATAAAACAAAAGATTTGTTCCAGGAAAGCAGGGAAAGAGATAAAAAATACCAACAAGAGAACACAAACAGTACAGACAAGTAAAAGTGTTGATTAAATAAAAATTACAGGAGGCCATTGTTTTAGACTGAGCACTACTGGAGACCAGGGTCAAAATGGAGTCATTAGCATTAATGTCCCAAGTCACCCAGCTGAAGGAAGCTGTTAATGTGACTTTCCGAGAAATCAGGATTAGAGATAACAGCCTTATTTCCCAAACAGGCCAGTTCCAATTAGCATCTCTCTGCTTTAATCTTCATGCAAAAGAAGTACCCCGAAATAGCCTGGTGTTAACTGATCAGTTATTTTCTTATTGTTCTGTCTGGGGTTCCTCACTCTACATGAAAAGTAACCTTAATATGAACAATCTGCTTTTTGCTTTTGTTTCCGCTTTCCCAGGTCCTTCTTTCTCTATAAAAGCAATTTGTTTTCCTTGGACCATCACAATACTTATTTTATGGACTGAAGAGTTGCCTAATTATGCAATTAAAAACAAAACTGATTGAAATTGTTAAATTGTTCCAATTCTTCCTTTTGACATATGAGTTGTGTAGGTTCTGACCCAAACAACAGAATGTTGCAGGCAGAGGTGACTACGAGAGACTGGGGAGTGTTGGGGACCAATATGGTGGCTGTGTACCCCGTGCTGGGGATGCCAGCACTAACTCGAGCTTATGATGCCGAAGGGGACCACTGAGCAACTGGAGCAGCCCAGCTGCACTGGCATCGGACCCTCTGGCATCACTGTGGAGAGGGACAGAGTGGGGAGCAGAGTTGAACAGTTAGTAGACTGTGACAGTAGTCTGCACCAGATATGAAGAGCACTTGAACGAGGGGCCTGAAGAAAGACTGAAGGAAACAAAGAGATGGTGTCAAGGAAGATTTAGGAGGTAAATTGGAGAATCGGAGCAAGGGAACAGATTTGGGTGGGGAGGGAGATGGCTTGTCAAAGGCTGGAGGAGGAGGAGCCTTGGATTTGGGTGGTGGATAATTGATGGAATACACGAAACAGGTTTAGAGGATGAATTTGACTAGGACTTGTTGACTGTGCTGACCTGGTGAAGGTGTAAATCCTGCACCAGCAAAAATCTTCATCATTCAGGCCAATGTGACCCCCAGTCCCCAAGTCACTGACTGCCCCCATTTGTCCATATGCTTGTGGGTTGTTTCTTAGATTAGATTTTACACTTCTGGAAATAGCTTTCTGTTCCTTGTTATCTCATTGTTGTCTTCCTGGTCACCTAGCACCTAGCCTTGACATAGAAGGTATTCAAAATTTGTTTTGTTTTTTTGCAGTACTGGGAGTTGAACTCAGGGGTATCACACTGACCTACATCCCCATCACATGACCTCCATGTTTTATTTTGAGACAGGGGCTCACCGATTTGCTAAGGGGTCCAGGCTGGGCTCAAATTTTTGAGCTTCCTGCCTCAAACTCCCAGAGTTCATCATGCCCAGTTTCAATATACCTTCTGAAAGTTTTTATCTTTTTAACTTTTTGTGGTGCTAGGGATTGAACTGGCTGGTAAGAGCTCTGCTACCAAGCTGTGTTCCTAGCCTTCAATATACCTTTTGAAGCTAGTGACATTCGTAGTGTGGACTCTAATACTGGGAAAAGAAATGGAGGAACAGAAAATCTCGCCCTACTCAGCCTAGAGGAGACAAGAATGTTTCACATCTGCGTTCTCTATCCCCAATTTGTCCACACCGATTATTTCCAACAGCAAAATCGTCTTGATGTCTGTGGGGAGATCGCTGCTGGAAACCAGGAGCACTCTGTTCTCTCCCTGCCTGAGCGTGGCCTGTGGCTTTGATGAGTCCGTTTCTGTGCTGTCAGTGGTGATGAATGGCCACCCTTTCAGTCTACGGCTGTGAGGACCATCAGCTAAGCTAGCTGGTTAGGAAATCTGTTGGGAGGGGTAAAATGGCTTTGGGAACATGAGGCCGTACAAAGCGGTATAGAAGACTTGAACTAAAGGAAGTGGCTCTGTGTTTCTATTGGTCTGTCTGGATTTTAAAAGCACCACACTAACTGAAATAGTACTTCCTTCAACCTCTGGAGAATATGTGGAGTTGGCTGGCGCTCATCCCTGGGATGGTATGTGTGACTATGTGTGACTGAGGGATGAACTAGTTGCCACACAGCTGTGGGATGAAGCTTGTAATGATCATCGAGAAGGCTGTGTGCTTTATTTGTTTTATTATTTTTCCAGTGCTGAGGATTGAACTCAGGCCTCTAGCATGCTAGTTCCACTGCTGAGCCCCGCTCCAGCCCCACACAATTTAACCCAGCATCTTGATGCCATCTGACAAACTCCCTCTGTCCTCTAGGTGGGGCGGGGCAGGCGATTTGAGTCTCCACTTCCACTTTCTTTTATTTTATTGGTGGTTTCCGGGAAAGCAAACAGCGCTCAGGCAGATAAGATAACCACTCTCTGCTATGTGAGCCGGTAGTTTTAAATTGCCTTTTACTTGGAAGTATATTCAATCTCATTAGAGTGTTTGAGAGCATAATTTAGGCATGCAGCTAGAGACCGTCCTTCCAGTGTTCAGAGTAAAGATATGACACACAGTTCTACTGGCAATGGATCAGTTTAGTAGGCTACTGTTAGGTTAAACCATGTGAACTGCTAATTTAATGTTCAAGTTTTTTTTTTTTTAACCTAGAGAAACAGCAGTTATATGTGATAGAGTTGTGAAATCTAATTCAGATTCTGTCATTGGAAAATTCAGGTGATCTACAGGAATCTCTGACAGGTTTATTTTAGTCATTCCTCACTTTTTGTGTGTTTAATAATAGGGTGTGTCTCAATGTTAAGGAGCACTGAAGTGTATTTTTTTAATTTTTTTTTAATTTTTATTTTAATGGTACATTTTCGATATACATATTGATAACATTCATCATAGGGGATTTGTACCTGTACATGATATACCTTGTTGCTTCTTTTTTTCCCGTTCCCCTTCCCTCACCCCCTCCTCCCTCCCTATTTACAAAAGCTTTGTTTGCATTTTTTTCCTTCCATTTCTTATTTCTCTTGTCCCTCTGTTCCTTTCCCCCTCCCTTGTTCCCTTTCCCATTTGGACACTGAAGTGTATTTTAAATCAAGTTTACCCTCATGTGTTTTTGCAAAGGAAAATATGCTGTTGTAGTTAAAAATGAGTCAGTGTTAGAGATGTTACAGAATTAAATACAAAGCATAGTCAGGACTGAATTTGACCAGAATGAAAATAGGCATGGTGGTACACACCTGTAATCTCAGCACTTGGAAGAAGGAGGCAGGACAATTCCCATAAGTTTGGGGCCCACCTGGGCTATATAGTGAGTTCAAGGCCAGCCTGGACTACATAGCCAGACTCTGTCTCAAATAACCAAAAAAAAAAAAAAATCTTAATTATCAGTATCTGTGTGTGTGTGCATGTGACGCTGGGGATTGAATGCAGGGTCTTTACACTGAGCTACATCCCCATACCCCACTTCCTTTATTTTTTATTTTGAGACAGGACCTCACTAAGTCTCTAGATTGCCTAGGCTGGGTTCAAACTTGCAGACCTCCTGCCTCAGCCTCCCAGAGTTCTGGGATTATAGACATGCACCACCATACCTGGCTTCAACGTTCTTAAGTATGCATGTGTCTGTCAGGTGCCTGTGTTAACATGATCCAACCAAAGACAGGAATCCATGAATCTTTTAGTTGGACAAATGACTTTGGTTCAGTTCACCTTTATGTTCTTGTTATGGTTTATATCTAGGTGTCCCCCCAACCCCAGCCTCATGGGCTTTTGGGAGGTGATTGGATCATGGGAAATGAGGAGTTTACAGCTAAATTTGATTTGGGAGGTGAAGCCTAGTTGGAAGAGGCAGGTCACTGGGGGCGTGGCCTGGAAGGGTCTGTCTCCCTTCTTCTCCCTGAATCTCCTTCTGCTTCCCACTGCCCTACCAGGAGCTCTTTCTCCTCTGCCATGCCCCTCTGCCATGCTGCCTTGCCTTGGAGCCAGCTGACTACAGACCAGAACCTCTACCAATTGTGAGCCAAAGTAAACCTTTCCTCCCGTACGTTGTGGGTGTCAGGTATTGAGTCTCCACCACAGGAAAAGTAACTAAGACAGTTTCCAAGTGAACATTATGGGGCTAACCCACAATAATATTGTCAGGTTTATGTCAGGGCTGCCCGGGAAAATTATTATTTGTTCTTTTTTTTTAATTTTTATTTTTACCAAGAAAATGTATTGGTACATTATATACATAATGATCATAATCAACATGGTTATTTTGTACCTGTATATGATACATCTTGGTTTCCCCCCCTTCCCCTCCCCTCCCTTCCATTCACCCACCCCTCCCTATTTGCAACAAGTTTATTTACATTTTTCCATTTTTTCCCTTTCATTTCGCTTTTCTTTTAATGTTCTTCTTTCTCCCCCTTTTCTCTATCTAGTTCTCCTCTCTTTTGAATACTTTTTTTTTTTCTTTTACTTAGTATCTATTATACCCCTTTGTCCTTATTTATAGTTATGGCTTCTCATATC